>JACBWW010000004.1:5582965-5598648 GCA_020086605.1 Lanius collurio
CATTACCTACTTAGGCCCCAGGATTAAAATCTTAAATCAATCATCTAAATTATTTATAACACAATTTCCCTCATTTGAACTGTTGAAACAACATTTACTGCCGGCACTTCACCACACTTTGCCTTTCCCCAAAACCCTGACCCCACAGCCCCTCCCAGGAGCTGAGTTGAGCAGCTCCATCCTGTCAGAGTGGGCTGGGGAAGCAGCACATTCCCTGCATCCCCAGTTCTTGGCGGTGCCATGAGGGATTCCACCTCTGCCAAAGCCATCCTCCAGGTCAGCCGGGCATGCTCTGCCCCTCCTGCCTGCTCACCAGGCTGCTCCTTGACCCCAGCAGAAGATAAGCAGGTGCCCAGGAACAGCAGCAGATCTGTGCCTTCTCCCGTGGCTGCCAAGGGCTGTGTGTGTGCCCTGTTCATGTGTGTGTGTCCCCAGAGCAGGAAGTCTCACCGCTGTCACCGTCACAGCCCTTTTGCACCTGCCACAGCTGTTGTCCCACTCTCCTCATCCCCAGCAGGGCTGCTCTTCATTTTCCAGCCTTTCTGCAGAAATTCATGAGCCCTAAATACAACAGCTCTGATGCTGATGGAGCTTTTTATTTCTAACCATTGAGAAAATTTTTCCTGTTTGTTTTTGCTTTCTGAACAGTGATGTTGGGTTTCTTTATGCTTCAGCTAAAAGCCTGAATTTTTGAGAGTGTCCCAAAACAGCACAACAGATTTTGGTGTTGCTCATGAAGGAAACTTTGAAAAATTGTTTTCTGGCCATAAAGAAAACTCTTTGCAGAGTGTAGGCGAGCGTGTATGCAGAGACAATACACAAAATACAGAATTGTGTTTTATTTTTTAGCAGCAACAGTGAATACACTTTATGCAGCCTCTAACTAATGAGAAAAGAGCAACAAATTCTACTCCTCTGGCTCACAGCACTTGCTCTGGAGAAAACCTTTGTTAAAACTTCATTTTTTTTAAGTTCTGCAAAGTGAGACAGATGGGGAGGAAATCCTTTGAGCACTAGGAGAGCCTCTGGCAGGTACAGGGTCTTGTTTACCTGGATCAAAACTTCATTTAGACACATCAGGCCATGATCCCACACATGGCTGCACATACCTGTATGTCCTGCTGAGTCTCCTCAAGAGGAATTTTGTGCATGATCCGCAGCAGATTGGGTTATGTAAAGCAGGGATGGTATTTTTCTTGCGCCTGAGTTTGGCTGCAACTTCTGGACAATATTGTAATGTAGTGGTTACCCTGCTCACCTGCTTAGATATCAGAGCAAAAAGAGGATAAAAAGAGTCTCTTCGTTATGAAGACAGCATCACTGTTGCACATAGACTGTGACCTAACAGGTTGGACCAGGCAGGATTGTCATTTTAAAAAATTTCTTGAAATTTGTTTCTCTTTGTTAAGGGAAAAGCAGCTCTCCTTGCCAATTTTTAAATGAAAACTTTTTGTACTGTCATTAACCCTGTGAGTCCCACAAGTAAAATACAGATGAAGTAGAAACACAGTCAGGATGCCCAACAACTGAGCAGGTTTTATTCCCTGGATGAAAAGAATGAGGAGGCAGAGTGTCTTCTGCCTCTTTCTTGGCCTCCTTCCTGCCCAGGTGAGTGTTTCAAGCCTTTTCCCGGGACAGCAATGCTCATCTTGCATCCTCAGGGCTGCTAGTTTTTTCAACAAAGGGTTACGAGAGCTAAAACCCTTCCCATTAGCTGGAGCTGTAGAAAGCAGCTCTCTCTCCTCCTTCATACTGTATTTTCCTTGAAAACAGACACACTAAAAATGCTTACCCCAGTGAGAACGTGCCTGTGTGTTTACACAAGTATGTATGTATGTATGTGTGTACATATGTATATACATAAAGTTGGTTACCAGTAGTAAAAGGGACAATTAATCACGCTCTAGACTGATTGTTTTTAATGCTGAAAGGCTATTAATCAGAAAAATGTTACCCTTTGAACAAGACGTTTATACAGTAAACAGTATGGGTTGTTTTTTTCCCTGGTGCTAAGCTGCCTGCTAATGCAGAGTGGAAATCAGGTTTATAATCTCTTACTTTAGAACTTTGTGCTCCAAATTCGACAACAATTTTGGCTGGAATTTGGAAGGAATGCACATGAGTTGATGTCTGGTTCTCTTAGGTTTCAAGAGGACTTGGGTGTTCAAACCCCAAATCTCTGGAAGCATTTACATGCCTAAAAGACATAAACAGGCATAACGTGCAAATTTCAAAAGCACCTCCTTTTGCTGAAAAAAAAACATCAAGAGGCATCTAATTTCATTTTAATGTAACTTAAAGACTTTTAAAATCTGTCCCTAAATCTCTTGCAGGCCTTTGGAAATTTGTCATTAGAGCCTTTCAGCCTAAAAGTTGCTTATAGGGAAGGAATAATATAGCAAATTTTAATCCAAACTTTTATTTCCCACTGGAGAGAATGGCTCATATCCTGTAGTGAGTGGGAGGCCAGTGGAAAAAATCAAGGGGGGGAACTGTGGTGGGAATGAGAGGGTGCAGAGCTGGGGCTGGAACAGCAGTGGAAGACAGGAAAAGGACTGCAGGGTGAGCATGGCAGGACCAGAGGAGCCACAGCAGCCAAGGAAACACTGTCTTGGCCTGGAGCAGTGCTCCAGGCTGACCCAGTGGCGAGGCACTAAGAGATGGCCCTGGGAGGAAGGAGAGGATGAGACTGAAATCCTGCACAGGCAGAGGCTGGCGATGCCAGGGAGAGCAGTGGGACGAGCACACGACAATCTTGGTGTGGGCAGACTTGCAGAGAACACCCTGTCTGTCCCCAGCAAAGCGTGGACACGGCCCTCAGTGGGTTTGATTCAGCATCCGTGCTAGGAGCTGTTTCACAGCTTGTGAAGCTGATGGGAACAGGAGTCACCCATCTGTACCAGCTACTGTGACCATCTCCTTAGCAGAGTTTTGGCTCCTGGCACATATGGCTTTCCCCACCACCCTACCTTGCTCTCACAAGACTCCACTTCCTCTCTTTCCTCCTGGGAGCTCCTCTCAGCTAACTAAACTTGAGGCTGTGGAGGAGCCCTGTTCCTCCTCAGCTCCACCCCTGCCCAGCCAGCAGTGCCCCAGAGTGGAGCACCCTTGGGAGGCAGCACCCAGAGCAGGCAGCCCCTCTCGGGCCCCCATCCTGCACCTCTGATCAGCCCTGGAGAAGAGCTCAGGAGGAGAAAGTGGGAAATGACAGCAGTGAGAGGAGATGAGACAGGCTTTGGTTGTATTAACCCCTCTATAGCTGGTGCCTTGTCCCAAAAAACAAACCTTGATGAGGTGGTACAGGCACCTTTCCCTGCCTGAGGATGACAAAGAGGTGATTCACAAATTTCTTCTAACTCTTAGCTAAAATTTTAACCTTTTAGAACCTTGACTCAGAGGCATGCAGCAAAATCAAAGTAGAAAGCCTCAGACAGCTGATGGGTTTGCTTCACTCAGTTCTGTGTTTAAGTTAATCTCCATATCTGACGGGAAACACTCTGTGGGAAGAGATTCATCACTCCTTAAAAAACACATAGGGAAAAAAATACTTCCTTTTAGGGAGTCACTTAATCGTAGGGATGATTGCAGTTAGCACAGCATTTAACCTGGGAATATACCACTCTCTTTTTATAAACTTCCATTTGACTTGTCTCCGGGGCAGCCAGTGAGCAGTGCTAGTCTGTGAAGGGAGCTGGAATTGCAGGGGACAGCTGCTATCATTTTTAGGGTGTCTGGGAGTTGAACAGCATAATTCTTCTCACAGGAGATTTTGAACAAGAAATCCACACAATCCCTTTGGAGAGCTCTTTGTTACAAGATCTAGTGGGACAAGGATTGAGGTCTAAAAGTAGGTACCCATTGTAAAAGCCTTGCAAGGAATACAGTCCCTTGCATCTCAGTGTTTAAATCAATCTTTTTTTTTTTATTGAGTGAGGGAAGAAGTTTTCCCCAGGAGCTTGTGCAGTACTGTGGCATTTCCTTTGAAGGACGCTGCTATGTCAAGGATAACTAACTATGAGAAATATTGCCCTGATCCAGCAGGAAATCTCCTCTGTGCCAGCCCCTCCATGGTAGCAGCCTGGCCAATGTCACTGCAGTCCATGGTGAGAGCAGAAAAGACTGCCCAGAGAGAGGTGTTGCACCTTTGCAACGTGTCAGGCAGCCCCTTCCCTGCACCCTCCCATGGGGACACAATGGTGCCTGGGGCTCTGACTGCAGCAAACCCCTCAGCCAGGTGGTCTCCTGCCTCCCTGGGAGTCTCCCATGTGTCTTGCTGTCTTGCTGCTATCCTGGTAGTCCCAGCAATGGGGAAGAGAAGTCCAGCTGAGACGCAGCTGCTTGCTCCTGAAATCCTACCAAAAAATCCCTGCGTTGACTTTCTGCCAACACAGCCCCCTTTACTCCACCACTCAGCCCAATCTCTTCCCGTGACACAGAAGATCTTAGGGAAATGCAGCCAGGGCTATCCTACAGGGCCTCTGAGCACTGGCATTCCCACGGGAAAGGGAATTATTGGAATTAATCTGAAACTCCCTTCAAAACCCATACTCACAGGTCCAAGCAAACTGTTGTAACAGAGTAAAAATGTTCAGGTTGGTATGTCCATACATGCATGTGAGAGTGGAGAAAATCATCTTATTCACATCCTTCTGACATATGTGGGGATCACTCTGCTGAAATTCCTGGAAATTCCCTTTGTTGTAAAACCAGTAGAAGGCTCAGGCCCAGCTTCTGTGAACACACCCCTAAGGCAGCACAGCTCATCAAGACTCCAGTGCCAGCCTTTGATTGTACACTTTCTCTTCATTCAGCCCAAATATAATCTGGAAATCTCAAATGCTAGTGATCTCAGAGGGAGGAGAGAGAAAAATCCAGGTTAGTTCCTTGCCAGTATTTGTCTAAAGAAAACCTGCAACACATGAAAAGAATTTTAAAAAATCAACGAAACCTCTACTTGGTGTCAAGTGAGGCACTAATCATGAACCAAAAGAAACAATTTTTTTAAAAAGACATGACCTAGTTAGTACCTCTTAAAATCACAATAAAATAAAATTTAAAAAGCTACATTTCTATCTGCCCCAAGCTTTCCCCTTATTAAACATGGAATGCACCAAAACCAGATTCATTTCCCCTGCCCAGCAGCACTGAGCACAGGAGATGGATAGTCTTTCATTGGTACCTTCTCACAGCCCTGCCCCTCTGGGATTCCCCTGATGACACCAGAAACCTTGCACCAAACTCAGATATCAGACCAAATCTTTATTCTGTGGTCTTCATCTTTTCAGTTACATTGTTGGTAAAGCAAGGGTTTAAACTGATCCCAACCTGCTCAGTGGCACCGGAAGGCTCTGGATTAATATCAAGCACAGGCATCTGCCTCCTGCTGTTTCTGTGCCTGTGGTATCAATAGTGATTTTGAAAATTATTATTTCCATACAGTCTGTAATGACTAAGAAGGAATGGTTACAGCCTGTTGTGCAAATGTGAACAATACTTGCTTTTTTAAAATGTGGATTTTTCATACGACAGGAACTAATGGCCCTTTCAGAGCAGTTATGGTCTATCTTGTCAATTTGGTTTCTATTCATGCATGCTAAGTGAATTTTTATAGCCAAACTAGGAGTCCTTAAAAATGGGCCTTATACTGGAAATGCAGATGTGGCTTACTGTGAGTTGTGCTGGGGAAGCATCCCTGCCCCTGGGGAGCCAGAGCCAGTAATCAGAATTCCCTTTTCCTGTGCACATAACACGACTTGCAGGCACTCTTTCATCCACACTGAGAGGCAGGAAGGAGAGGCAGAATTAGCCCTTCATTACAATAATGTTTCTCACACTTTCTCCAGCTACTCTCTGCAGGCATTAGTAAAGGGGGCCTGGCTGCCAGAAATGCTGAAAACCTACATCTCCAGTTAAAAGAAATCAGAGAGCAGGGTGCTCAATGGCTCTGAAAAATCAGAGCCACAGAGCTTTAAACAAATGCTTTTATGCACTTAAAAATATAAATATATAGACTCACCTTAACTTTACTCTCTACTGTGAGTGCTTTGTTGAAAGGAAATTGTGTATTTTCCAGACTATCTGATTTCTCTCACAGCATCACTATAAACTGTACTGCATACATACATCAATATATTTACCTGCCTTCTTCACAGCTGGAAAGAAAATGAAGCCATCTCAATCACCTTCACATTCAGCAAAAGAAAAAGCTGATTTTTTTTTCCTCACTAAAGGCCAATTAAAATGCAAAACGGGGATAATCTGATCTCCCCTAAATATTCCAATCCCCTCCATAGCACAGGACGGATACACCTCCATCCTCAGTGGCAACCTGCTTTTCTAAGACTGGAAAAAGCAAAAGAAAAGAGACTGTACAATCTTATTACTTATTTATTTAAAATGTTGTAGCTGTGCCTCCCTTCATCTCTTGGCTCCTTACCCAAAACCTGTGTAATGAGCAACATCACAGGACCTGACTACCAGCAGACACGACACCTCCACTAAAATGAATGCATTTATACTGCTTTATTGCAGCCAAGGAGCTGCCACAGCACATCCAGGGAATACCCACCTCTTCAGAAAAAAGGTACACCTCTGACAATGTTTTCCCAAGGTATTTCTCACAGATCCCATGCCTTAGTGGAGAAGGAGCCATCCCCACCCCAGCTTCTAATCCTGTCTCCATTGCAGCACCAAGTGCCTAACCACCTTGTCCTCATCAGAGAGGCTCTCCCCTGGAAAGGCACGGAGCCAAACCTGGCAGGAACCGATCAGATGTGTACAAAGGGAAATCTTGACAGCATCTGTGAACAGAGTTTAAGAGAAAGGAACAAAATAATACCACATATGTTAACAGATTGAAATGGTAGCTATGGTGACCACAGACAGACAAAGAACAAACCATTTTGACTGAATTCAGCCAATTCTTTCTTACAACAAACTGCACATATAAAGCAAACTTCTAAAAATCCCTAATGAAATCATTATAACAAATCCATTCAGCTCTGTTTGGCTTGTTTGCTTTCTAAATTTCCACTGCAGCTATTACATTAAACCTATTAATCATTGATGTAGTGAAATAATTTCCACCAACTAAAAATGGGATTTTCTCACTGTCAAAAGAAAAAAAAAATAATTGATTGCATTTTCAAGGAAAAAAAAATTAAAAGCAAGGAATAGTTTTTGTAAAATAGCAGACATTCATAATTCAGGGCATTTTCTTACGCATGAGAGAGTGTCTGGGTTTTGTAGAATACAGGCTTGTTTATAAAAGTTGGATTACTTTCCCTATCCTGATATGCATCGTAGCTGTGAAAAATGACTGTCCTGTTTATTGTGTATCACAGTGTCAAATGCCTCAGCTTCTCTTTCCTGCAGTGTGGCACGGAGCTGTCTCTTGGTGCTCTCCCACTGAGGGCTGGCCAGTTGTGCCTCAGGGAATTGAGCTGAGGACAACGTGGGAGAGCACAGAGCTGAGCTATCGAGGAGCAGAAAAGCTGCCTACTAAGAGCCAGCACTGCAAATAGGCAGGCAGGAGATGGGGAGGATTACTCCAGTGCCAGCACAGCATAAGGCTGCTCAAAGTGCTGTGCAGCTGCTTGCTTGCTTGCAGGGACCAGAGGAGGCCCCTCAGTGAATGTCATGATGGAGACTCCAGCACATCACCTGCTGTGGAGCATCCCAGGCACTTCTTGATGGAGACCCCACTGCCTGCTTGGTTTCAGTCTGGGGACTGTTTCAGCACACCTGAAACAGGTGATGCTGCCCCTCCACCCTGTCCCTGCACCCAGCTGCACTCATTGGGCATAGTTTCAGAGCATAACAAAATCTTACTTCTAACCTGTGGAAAAGCTGCTGTAATTTCCCTGGCCGAGGGCTTAATATTTAGCTCGGTGCACTTGGTCCCTTTGCAAACTGTACACTTCCTAACAATATGGATTTGCATTGTAGCAGTGCTTTTGATGCTCCAGGAACAGTAACTTCAGATTTCTGCAGTGCACAGACACTCTCAACTCTACTCTCGCATTTCCATCTTCACAAGCTCATCATTCTTTAAAGAACAAAACAAACCTAAAAAGCAAACCAGCAAGAAGTGCCCACCATTCAAATGCTGTTCTCTTTCATCTGTGTGCTGACGGAGGCTCTGGCTCGGCCTTCTGCCAGTTAAATTAAGCTCCCAGCTATGCCATCGCTGCCTGCGTGACGAAGGGCACTTTCACCGGCTGCCTCTGCCTTCAGCTCCCCGCGCACCAGAGCAGGACCAAGTTTAAGGCCTTTCATTTCTGCCTAGCGTGGCCCTTCCCTGTATTCTCCACCCACGCACTTCGCTTTCGCTCCTGCCAGCTCACAGGGCAGGTCCTTTGGGACTGTGCTGACTCCGTGCGGGTCCCCCGAGAGCAGAGCTGAGCCGCGCTGAGCACATGTGAGCCTTGTCCTTTGTACGGGACAGCCGGGGCACCGAGCATTCAGTCCTGCACAGCCTCACCTGCTCAGGCCGTTTGCTTTAGCTGCACCTTAAGTGTGGCAGGGAGAACAGGGAAAGGGGGAAAGAGGGGAAAAAATGAGCACGTTTTCTTTCGGTATTGCCTGGAAACAGTAAAGAAACAGTGACTTTATGTGCAGTAAACCCTCACTAGATGGCTCCTTATAGCAAGTAAATATATTCCCCCCAGAAAGAACTCTGATGTGGCATAATCTGTGTGAGAGCGGAGCTAGCGTGTTGCTAACCGGGCTGTATGGCTGGCTGAGTGCTTTGCATGGAAAAGCAGGATATAACACGGGTGTGTGTGGGTGAGCAAGTGAGCGCTTACACGAATTACAAATGACACCACTCTGTGAGTCGTGAACTGTGAGTCACATGGGCACCGGTGTCTCAGGCACATCAAAAATGCAACTTGCCCTTTTCTGTAGGTTTTTATGTTAATTTGTTTCACATTTAACTTTCTAATTCAGAATGCAGAACTGGGCTGTGGTCAAGGGTACCAGCAGTGGAGATCCTGCAGCGGAAACAGCTGATCCCAGCAGCCAGGGTAACAGATGGTATTAGAGCTGAACCCCCAAATGTCATGTAATCACTCCTAAAACAAATTAGCAATGCTTGCTTCTGAAATGCCCCCCCCCCCATTACCATCACAAGAACATGTTATTTATAATGTGTGTATTGGCAGGATGTTCTGGGCAGAAGAGCAAAAAGAAATGAGCTGTCATCTGCAGTTAACCTCTCATTCATACATCGCTGTGTGCATTCAGTGGTTCAAGGTTATGCAAGTTGATTGTGCCCTCATTAACAAGCAGTGTTAGTTGGTGCCTATCCTGCTTTAAGATAAACATGTATATTGTGTGTTAGTAGTACTGCAGGCTGTGAAGGAGCTGTATGATACACAAATGTATAGGGGCCCTGCATAGGGAGCTACAGGGAGAGGTTGTGAAATGCTAGGACTGATTTGAATCCACCAGCAACTCCAGTCTGTGCAGCCCACATCCCTGCAAGGCAGCCTGGCGCTGGCACGAGGGCCGAGTGACTTCTGGCACAACTCTGCCACTGTGTGTGCCCCTGGCTCCCCAGCCCCTGAGCTCTCTGCCTACAGCCCGCTTTTCAAGGTGAATTAGCAGTGATTTTAGTTTCCCTTAAGCTCTGAGGCTGTAACCTCTGGCCGTCAGCAGCTTGCAGGTGGTTTAACCACCAGTGCACTGGGGCAGACAGACACAGAGGAAGGTGTTGGCCATCTCCATATAAACTGCCCCTGCTCAGGAGTCAGTGGAGCCAGGTTGGCTCCTGGTCGCTGTGTCAGCAGCCCTTAAGGCTTTATCCAGCCTCTTTTCTCTCACATTTCCCTCTGCTCATGTGCTGGCATGGTGCTAACTAAAAATGAGCTGAAGTACACAGGCCCACGAGTCTTACCTCTCCGGGTGAGGGACAGAAAACAAGGCTTGACATTGTGTCAAACTTGTACATCAAGAAAAGCCCTTTTATTTTTTCCCTGAGAACAGCTGAAAATCAGCACAGATAAATAACCAGGTCATAATCAACATACAACATTGATGCAAACATTATGTAAATTTAAGAATTATGGCAATTACATTAAATAATCTACTGGAATATTACAAGTGTTCAAAAGAATTGAGTTACACGTCTCATAAGCAGGCACAAACCATTCCAGGCCAATGCAAGAACTTACAAATAAAGTAATATTTGATCATCTAATTAATGGAGCTGTTATCTCCCCGTAACAACGCAGAGCTTAGAGTTTCTAGGCTGTTAAGCACTTTGTCTCAATGTTTAAAAGCAAGTAGCACCCAACAGACCTTTCCTTTTCTCAGTAGCGTTCCCTTGAAATGTGGTTGTTTACTTCTGGCCTTGAAGGCCAGATTAAGAGCGGAGATTGTTTGCTTTAAATTAGACAGACAAATTTTATTGTCATTCCTTCTGCCACTAACAGCTATTTAATAAATGCCAAAGTGGCAGAGCTCACTGACTGCGAAAGTGAAAGGGTCAAATCTGTGAATCCAGAAATAATACTGAGATTTTCCTCTCTTTTCATGAAATGTACTTGCAGCAGGCAGCATTGAAGTGCTTCCAACTTTCATAGCAACGAGGAGAGGCAGCTCGTGAGTCAGCCCAAAGAGGAAATATGTCATTAGCCAGGGAGTTTTCAACATATGCAAAACTGTCGACGTGTCTATAGCATCCAGGGAGGAATTTTTATAATATTCCTTGTAGTCAGCAGTTTATTGCCAGAGCTGTGGGTGTGGGCAGGTATCTCAGTGGCTGAGGCTCTGATTGCCCCCAACATCACTGAGCGTTTCACGCCATGGCTCTCATGCTCCTCCTTTTCAAGACAGGAAACAGACGAGACATATTTGTTTTTGATAACTGCTGGAAAGACCCAACTAAGTCCTCGTGGTTGTACCCTGAGTTCCTCTTCATCCTCCATATTGTGCTCACCACACAAAGGAAGGTGTAGGGCTCTTACCTCAGCTTTCTGCAGTTCCAGCCCTTCTGTAACTGAATAAAAACAAACAAAAAGAAGAAAAAAATCAGCTTCCTACATTTTCTTGCCTGTGTAAATTATGCATCACACTCATTATAGGAAAAAGGAAGACACAGATTTGGAAATCAGTTGTGAATTTCTCCATATTTCTTAAAATTATGAAAGTGTTACAGCTGCATACACAGGAGACTTTATTTTTTCATGCAGCTTTACACCAAATAAAGGCCTCAGTTGTTCTAGTTGGTGATTAGGCTCAATACTATGCCTCTGGGAATGGGAAGCATGGGGACTCAGAGGAACAGAAAACTTAATGAATTCTTTATTTGAAGAAGAAAAGAAATTTCAAAATGTTTTCCAGAGCTCACAGGAGAGATTTGGAGGCTCTTCCCTCTTCAGGAAAATGCAGCTCTTCCAGGTGAAAAAATTGACCCTTGTCTGCTCTCAGCTGCCCCTCACCAAAGGTTTCCTTGCCCTCAGAGCCCAAGTGGAGCTGCAGTATACAAATTCTCCCACTGGCTAAATGAAGTCACCGACCTCTTTGCTAGATCTTTGTGCTAATATGGCTCATACTGACATGTCTCCCTGCAGGACTTGGGACTCACAGCAGGATGACTCAGAAACCAATCTTTAGTTGTGCAACAAGCTCCAGAAAGACGAGGAATACAAACAG
This sequence comes from Lanius collurio, assembly GCA_020086605.1. Taxonomy (NCBI): domain Eukaryota; kingdom Metazoa; phylum Chordata; class Aves; order Passeriformes; family Laniidae; genus Lanius; species Lanius collurio. The sequence continues at coordinate 5,594,624 of JACBWW010000004.1, forward strand.
TGAATTTGCACACACTCACTTTGGAGGGAGCTTGCAAGTGGTCCATGAACCAGGCTTAGGAGGCCCCTAATTTGGACAAGCTCCTGTGTCCAGATCTGACCCGAGAACAGCAGACCACAAAATGGAAAACACTGCACCACAGGACAAAGGGATAGCAACCCTGCCCAGCAGGAGAAAATGGGAAAATCCTTCTCTGGAAATACATTTGGGTGTTGGGGGTTTTCCTGGTCTTGGTGTGGGGTTTTTTTTTCAAATTTGAATATTTTATGTAATGGAGTAAATAAAAACAAACCCCAATCTCAGGATTGCTTGCAGAGCAGCTGGGCAGCTGGCACAGCATCAGTGAGGCTGGGCAGCAAATCCCCACTTGTCACACTGAGGCAGAGCCTCCTGGTGCTCCTGGGTCTGTGATGCCTGCCTGGGACAACACTGCAGAGGCCACAAGCCATGACAAGGGGACACCACTGGAGCTGTGGGCCAGCCTCAGCTCCCAGCAGTCCAACTGACAGCATGTCCTGCATCCCAGCACTCTGCCACTGCTGCTGCTGGCACACAGCACTTCAGCACTGAGGCATCTTGTCTGACAGGGCCACCCGTGGGCACCTGCTGAAGGTGACCCTACTGCCAGCCCTGTCTACACGAGGAGGTAAAGACACAATGGTAAAAGCTACCCATTGTCTTATTTTATCCCAGTTCAGATGTCCCTAAATCAATGAGCTGTGCCTGGTGCTTCTGAGTGCACTCAAGCCTTCTGAGTGCACATAAAAGAGGACAGGCAAAATAATCATGTTACAAAATGCTGAGAATAGTAGAAGTGGTCACCCAGCATACCCAGGCTTCTAAGAAAGTTCTTTTGATTAAATCAAAGACAGTGCACAAGAAAAATGCTCACATCATACATGATGGTGTCTCCTGGGCTGCCTTATACTGAGATGAAAAAGAAAAAAATTACCCATGCAAAGCCCACATCATCCATAATCTGCAATGCATTTGGACAGAGGGAGGCCAGCCTTAACTCAAACCATGTGTGTTTGGCTTTAAAACCAGCATCAGCAGGACTCAGCCAGCCTGTGTGCCATCCTGCCTGCCCTGGATTCCCTGCTTCTCTCCCATATTCAGCATTTCTTTCACAGCTGAATCACTCTTGCATCAGCATCACCATGGGCAGTGTTCCTTCTCCAGGGCAGGCAAGTGGCAAGACCCCCAATCCCGCTCTGCTGGAGTCTGCAGCAGCACAGGAGCTCTTCTAGGATACTGTGTCAGACTCCTGCATGGCCCTGTGCAACTTATTTTTTTTTTTAATCCCAAATTAAAACTTAAGCTTCAAAGGCATAGATCTAGGGAGGTCTCTTCATGCAGACACTGTATTTCCTGGAACAGATCCTTTAATTTTGTGGTGAGCCAGAGTTGAAGACATTTGTATTCAAATCCTTATTTAGGCTCTAATGCTCTTTAGTATTGGATATAGGGATTTTAGACTGGAAATGGCACTTTTGACTTTACTATCACCCCAAACAGACAATCAATTTTTAAGCTGCTATTTCTTTTCCTGCCTTCTTATGCTGTTCCCCACACTCTCCCAGAAACTGTAATTTTTCTGCACATCTACTCTACTAATAAAATTTATTCTGTTCTGTGTTCTTCCCCCCATTTTCTTTTCAAGTCTTACACCATCAAATAAAATCAAGGTTTTCATTTGTAAAGTGGTTATCAGCAGCTCAGCTTTTACTTACCATTCCTTGAACAGGCTGCAGGGATGGTAGATGGGTAGGAATGTAATGTAATAGCATATACTGTGGTGCAACCTCCAAGCATCATTTTGTATGGGATGTCCCACAATACCTTCTCCTTTTAGGGGGGGTTAGCCCTGCAGATGATAATAGTACTGGTTCTAATAATTTTGCTGGATATTAAAAATAGACATGATCTAGGTGATGTTCATGTCACTCCTGCTAGCTCATCTCAGTGTTTGCAGTCCTGCCTGATCACAACAGGATTTGTAATCTCCATGGGTCCTTGCAGAACAGCCCTCACTTAGGGATCTGTCAGGGCTTCACAAGCTCATGTTGTGCTGTGGCTAAAAACCACAGGGATGGACATCACTGGGCTAGTGCTGAGGCAGGGGCAGACACAGGACCACATCCCTCTAAAACACAGTGAATGAAACTCCCTCTGAAGGATTGAATGCATTTAAAATCTCAACTACACACAAAAAAATACATTGAATATACACAAAAGATTTGTTTGAATCTCAGTTCATTCCCAGATTTGCTCATCTTTTTTTGTGCTGTGGCTTTAGGAGCAGCAGCTTTTGTAGCTGTCCAGCAAATGATTAATTCTCAAGTGTCCCTTGAATGTAGCTGTGCCTGGGGGGTCCATAGGGTGCCATGCACCTCCTCCACTCTCAAGTGTTGCAGGTATTTTCCTCAAATGTTCACACCTCAGCTGAGATGCATGGGCAGAGCCTCCCACTCACTAACACTTAATTCCTAGGCCTGGGGCCTGGGAGAGTTTTCTTTCATAGGCTGGTGTTGCTCCTGGTCAAAAAAAAAATTAAAAAAAAAAATTAAAAAAAAAAATCCCACATTAAGGATGAGATTGAAACTTGCTGTATGTTCCCTTTGCAGAAAACAAAGATTCCAGAAAACTCGGGAGGGGGATGGAAATCATTCCTAAAAGGCAACAAGACAGCATCTGTTTATATAGTCTGACATTTCCTCATCTAAAATCAGTGGCACCCCCAAATAAATAAAAGAGGCATACCCATTCAGTGTTTGTAGATCTGGGGAATACTGAAAAAGTAGTTAGGAATATTATTTCATATCCTCAGCATATGGATGTGCATTGCTCTGGGAGCAGCTTTCCATGAGCACTCCAGCCAACAAGCTTGCTGCAGAGCAATCTTTGAGCAGCAAATTTTAAAAGAAAGCCCGGAAAAGATTCCCCAGAAGACAACTTGGAATAACTAATCATAAAAAACTTCACACTGGACAGCTAATTTACGAGCTCAGATCTGCCCTTCAGCAGCTGGAAATGTAACACTTGATGTGCTTGTCCGGTCACTACAGGTGTGAGTGAGTCAGAGCCGCCCGCTCAGGAAGGTGTCGCTCACGCCGCACTCAGAGAGAGAACTGGCTCACAGGAAAGTCCTAAGTGTGAGTGTGTGTGTGTGTGTTTGTGTGTGTGTGTCTGTGTGTGTTTGTGTGTGTGTGTGTGTTTGTGTGTGTGCCTTTGTGTGTTTGTGTGTGTGTTTGTGTGTGTGTATGTGTTTGTGTGTCTCTGTGTTTGTGTGTGTGTTTGTGTGTGTGTGTCTGTGTGTGTGTTTGTGTGTGTGTGTGTGTTTGTGTGTGTGTGTTTGTGTGTGTGTGTTTGTGTGTGTGTGTGCATTTGTGTGTGCGTTTGTGTGTGTGTGTGTTTATGTTTGTGTGTGTGTTTCTGTGTGTGTGTGTGTCTGTGTGCGTGTGTTTGTGTGTGTGCGTTTGTGTGTGTGTTTGTGTGTGTTTGTGTGTGTTTGTGTGTTTGTGTGTTTGTGTGTGTGTTTGTGTGTGTGTTTTGTGTGTGTGTTTTGTGTGTGTTTGTGTGTATGTCTGTGTGTGGTTGTGTGTGTGTTTGTGTGTATGTATGTTTGTGCTTGTGTGTGCATGTGTGGTTGTGTGTGTGTGTGTTTGTGTGTGTGCCTTTGTGTGTTTGTGTGTGTTTGTGTGTGTTTCTCTATGTGTGTGTGTGTGTTTGTGTGTCTGTGTGTCTCTGTGTGTGTGTGTGTGTTTGTGTGTGTTTGTGTGTGTTTGTGTGTGTCTGTGTGTGTGTTTGTGTGTGTTTGTGTGTGTGTGTTTGCGTGTGTGTGTGTTTGTGTGTGTGTGTTTGTGTGTGTGTGTTTGTGTGTGTGTGTGCATTTGTGTGTGCGTTTGTGTGTGTGTGTGTTTATGTTTGTGTGTGTGTTTCTGTGTGTGTGTGTGTCTGTGTGCGTGTGTTTGTGTGTGTGCGTTTGTGTGTGTGTTTGTGTGTGTTTGTGTGTGTTTGTGTGT
>JACBWW010000004.1:5598738-5718194 GCA_020086605.1 Lanius collurio
TGTGTTTGTGTGTGTGTGTTTGTGTGTGTCTGTGTGTGTCTGTGTGTCTGTGTGTCTGTGTGTGTGTGTTTGTGTGTGTGTTTGTGTTTGTGTGTGTGTGTTTGTGTGTGTTTGTGTGTGTGTGTGTTTGTGTGTGTGTGTTTGTGTGTGTCTGTGTGTGTCTGTGTGTCTGTGTGTGTGTGTGTGTCTGTGTGTGTCTGTGTGTGTGCGTGTGTGTGTGTGTGTTTGCGTATGTTTGTGTGTGTGTGTGTCTGTGTCTGTGTGTGTCTGTGTCTCTGTGTGTTTGTGTGTTGGGGTGTGTGTGTGTGTGTTTGTGTGTGTGTGTCTGTGTCTGTGTCTGTGTGTCTGTGTGTGTGTGTGTGAGGGGCTTCCCTCGAGCACATTATTTACTCTGAATTACTTAGGCAGCCCTAGATTTTCGTTGATAATTTTTCCCTTGATGTGCTCCCTATAAAGGCAATGTTAGCATTAACCAAAGCTAATCCACAGCGCAGTTGGGAAGGGGATTATTTTGCCAATGATTGGTTTCTTTAAACATGGAATTGTGATCAAAGCAATATGGTTCTGACTTTTTCCTCTATTTTTTAGCTTTGTAGTATGGCTCTTCTTAACAGTAAGCTACTGCTATAAGCATGCTGTGTATTTCCAATATAGCAAAGCTTTAATAATTTGCAGCCATAATTGTTCCTGCTTCAGTCTCCAATTCAATTTGGTGTGGAATTCCCATCTCCCAACACAAAGCTTAACTCAATGGTATCTGTGAGAGACAGACTATGAAACTAGTCTGGTATAATGGACTTCATTAAGGCATAGGCAAATTATTTTCATCTGTAATCTATTTTAAATGGAAAAAAGGGCTTTTGAATAAATATCTTTCCTTCAAAAGTTATTAATTTCTGTGGGAAAAGAGGGATGGTTATTGTTGCCTATTTTTTCCTTTGTTTTCATAAAGGGTTTGAAAATTATTTTCTGGCTGAATTATTTCTTTGGTTGAAATAACAAATATTTAAGCCAGGGGGGGAAACAACATCTTTTTATTTTACTGAAGAGTCAAACTGTGCAAGGAGCTTTCACTTCTTTGCCTGCCCATCTGTAACCTCTTCTGATGCTAAAATTCAAGCTCATGGACTAACACAACAAGCATCACCCATCTCCAGACCTCAGTGGCCATTTCTCTGCCTGGGTGTAGATTTAGTAGCCTCAAACTATTTTTTCATCCAGGTTGAAAGTAGTGAGCTGTGAGATTTTAGCACAGATATCTGTTTTTAAGAGGGAGCCTGTGTTGGCACAAGACCATTAACTCTAACCTGAACATGCACAAACTAATAACAGGTTAGTGGAACGTCTTATTCAAGCCCTACACATGGCAGTAAATTATTCCCTTGATGAATAAAAGCCATTACTTAGTATTTAGCATCATAGCAAGAAGCCTCTTCGGCCTGTTCCTAACAGAGATGTTACAGTTAATTTAGTGTAAAATTATCACCTGCTGTACAATAAAACAACAAACTGCAGTCAAATAATCTCTTAATAAATGAAAATGTGTAATAAACTGTGTCAGCACCACAGAGACTTGGCAAGGCTGAATACCCTAAAGGTACCAATCCAAACAAATTCGCCATACAATATATGGCCTATGTCATTTCTGGTTCTTATCAGAGATGATTCATCTGGGAATCCTTGGCACTAAGTTTTACCTCTAAAGGCCAGGCAGTTATTACAATGATATAATTTCTGCCACATTAATTAAATATAATGCCTGTTAGCCCCTTTATAGGGGTCTATAAATTCATTGTAAACATATGCTGTAGATGGGCATATGTAATCTACAAATGTAATAAACGCTCACTCAACTTCTCCTTGCAGAGCTGAGAGAGGTCAAATGATTGCAGTGCCAGAAAAACCACGGATACCCAAAGGTGAACCTAATCTTGCTTCTGTCACACATTATGATATATATATATATACATATATACATATACACAGACCTGTGTCTCTGCCACAGAGGGAGGCAGCACAGCACAGGGAGCACGAGTTGGCGGCAGCAGGACGTGCGACTGCTCTCACTGCCTGCAAGCTGCCACGTCTAAAGCTGGTGAACATGGATATTAAAGGCCCTCCAAGTCACTGCACTTCATCACAGTCCTTCTGCTGGCCTCTTCTGACTGCAGAAGAGCCTTGGACATGCTAAGTTGCCTAAAGTCTATCTTTGCTAGAGATTCAAATGCTCACTTTACCCGGTATGAAAAAGAAATAAGAGGGAAAACCAAAGAGGAAAGGAAAGCCAAGGGAACAAAAGCTGGGTAACACTTTTTGCAGTCAGCCAGACCCAGACTTTGAGCAGCTTGTCTGAGGTCCAGCAGCATCAACAGACTTTCTGAGGCATCACTTGAGAAAGCTGAGGAAGATCATCCCCATTCCTATGCTCCTCTGGGAAGAGGAAGGCAAGGTGCTCAGTAGGCTCTGCTTGCCTTGAAGCCCAAGTCACTCCATTTAAAAACCACAAAGAGACCTTGAGGACTGGCCTTTCTCTGCCCTGCTCCACCCTGGCTGCTTTAGTGTGCACTGGGGGCCCAGTGCCCTCAGCCAGGAAAGGTTTTTGCAGGTGTGCGGAGCAGGTTGCCCCTCCTGGAGCTGGCACAGGGCACATCTCCAGAGCTGCTGACTCCTGGCTTCTGTTTTGGAGGGAGCCTGTGGGCATTCTGCAGCACAGGCCATTCACACTTTCACACTGTACTTATTTTTGTTTTGTTTCACATAGATCACAAGGCAAGAGCATGGGACAGCTGGTGACAGCTGAAACCTATGGAGGGTCAGGGCAGGACACGGCAGGATGCAGCTACCTTGAAGAAATTTTAAATAAGCATCGCTATTAGGAGCCCTTTTATCTTCCTAGAAATATTAGCCAACTTGTGAAAAACTGCGAAATTACTTGAGTCTGTGTGCTGTGTCTCCTATATAGGCATTTCTGATCCCATTCCCACTAACACGGCAAACCTCATGTCTTATAATAGAGTTCAACTAGAATAATGGCTTCACCTGAGACTAATCAGGACCTGACTGGTACCCCATGCCAGTCCTCTGAAGGGCTGCCCCTGGTGCAGGTCAGCAACACTGGATAATCCTTTATATCAAATATCCATCTGCTACCCCTTTTATAATGCAATCCTCACTGGTACAAACAACCCTGGTCCATTAGTACTTCAACCACAGTCTGGTACCATGGGCAGCAGGAAGGACCTCTCCAGTCTGCTGGCCCACATCTATCTACCAAGCTCTCGCTGGTATCTTTACACAGGTAATTGTGCCCCAAAACTACTTAGGTCCTCATTCCTCCAAGGTGACTTCTGCAGAACAGCAATGGAACAATTTCTCTCAGGCTTTCAGGATGGGGAAAGAAGCTGTGCTGATGCATAAATTTGGCTGGGTATCTGGAGGCAAAACAACACCATTCCAGCCCTCACCTCCAGAAGATGGCCAGCATGTCTTTCTCCATCCACATTCCTGGCTAGAATGTTTCATGAAGGTTGTCTACTGGAAGAGTAGAGTAAGAGGTTTGGGTGCTGCTGCAGGGCTGGGTGTGACCTCTGCGTGGGTGTGAGTGGGGAAGAGGGTTCAGGACCCCATGGGGTAACCACACCACCTGTCCTATGGCTCTGGTGGGGCACATGTCACACTGGGCAGCACAGAAGGTTGGACAAATCTCCCTCATCACTGGTGCACCCCTCCCATTGTTAAACTAGAGGGGTCTCCAGCCAGAGGCTGTTTTACAAAGACAGGACCACCCAACCCATGTCAGAGGTTGGGCTTCTGACTTCCATGAGTGGGGCTGGAGGCATCACTTTATTCACTTCACACCACACCAAAGGCAAAGCTCTCACCCAACACACCTCCTTCCTAAAAGGCAGAGACCGATCATTGAAAAACAGGAAATTAAAGTGATGGCTAGAGAAGACATCACCTCCACCCAGCTCCCTCTTTGGGAAGTTCCATTCTGTATAAACATCCTCTACCATTAACCTCTCTGGACAGGTTCTCCTCAAGCTATGAGAGCAGAGCCTTTTCTTCAAACTGAGTTTAGATAAGCAGAAGATAAATATAGCACTTTTCCTCAGTTACATCAAACAATAATGGATTATCAGGACATGCCAGCACCTCCTGGTAGTAAGAAGGGACAGTGCAGTGGTGGAGCTGGTGGCCTCTGACACCTGCCCTGCCGGGGTTCTCAGCTGTGTCAAAGGTGGGCAGCCCAGGCACATTTCTGTTGCGGGGGCAGCTGGTATCTAAGGTGGCCTCAGGGGCAAGCTCAAATGCAAATGCTCTGTGCTTCAAGCCAATGCTAAGGTTTTCCTCACTTTTAAGAACGCTTTTGACCAAAATGGTGAAAGATTCACTGTGCTGAGCAGTGTAACATCCACACCTCGTGGAGCAGCCTCTGTCCTGTCATACTGCTGTGTGTGCTTGCAAAGGTAACAATAAAAATAGAAATAAAATGTTTTGCCTTTACAAATTCTTTTCATCCTGAAGATGGAGGGGAAGAGTGAAGCAAGTTTGGTTTTATTACAAGGACTCATGACCAGAATACTGGAGAGATCTTCAGAGACCTATGAGGGGCCCTGACACCTGTAGGTGGCTGTGCTCTTCACCTGGCTGTGCAGATTTGCATAGGGGAGAGATCTACAGCTGCTTCTCCTCTGGCAGAGGAAAACCAACAAGTCTGTTGTCTGTGTCTGATGCAAAGGAGAAGTCACCAATAATGGGATGCTGTAGAAAACCTTGTCACTTCCAAGACAGGCCAAGGCTGGCTCAGTCTCCAGCCAAGGGCAGCTGATATGGCTCGCAGATCTGGCCACTAAGACACCGTGCTAACCAAAAGGACATCACAGCAGTAAGACTATTGATCTGACTCACTTTGTGGTCTACAACTGATACCTGACAGGAATGGCTGCCTGTGAACCTGCCCACCACAGCACAGGAAACAAAACCATCCAGGGTGAAGCCAATGGGCAGAGCCCAGGGCAAGGCAAGCACTAGTCCTGCTCCCTGCTCACTCCAGCGGAGAGCAGAGGCCAAGGCCCCACCTGCTCCCCACTCTGCTCACGGCTCAGTCCATAAGGGCAGCAGGACTGTCAGTACATCCCCACATCCTCCCACCCCCCTGCATCTGCCAGCTAAAACAGTTAAACCACCCCAACCTGCTATGGTTTCAGTTTGTCACGTATCACGCACAGATCTCTCAGTGCTCACTGGCTCTCATGATGTTTGCTTCCCTCAAAATGTCTTCCTATAAAAAATACCTAATTCAGCAGGGGGAAGGAGTTTGATATTTTCTTCTGAGGCTTTGGGTTTGTTTTTCTTTTCACAAAGCAAAACCACTTTGGCCCTCTATAACTGGAAGAAGTGTGATCCAGGGCTTTGAACTGCTGTTAAAGGCTGAAAAGGAGGGACTGTAGTTTCCTTATTCCATCCCAGAAGGGCCTCTCTGTCTGTAACACTGGTTACTGTATGATTTGCCTGTATGGCCTGACTCTGTCAGTGAAAGGGACAGACTTCTGCATGCACTTGTGTTCTTGCTGCTGTCACCAGGGCACCCACTGAGTCTCCCATCCCAAACAAGACCTCAGCATGTCCCTTTCTTCGTATTATGAAAATGGCTGTTTATATGATTACTATTGCTATTGACACTTCAGTTTGATGTGAAATGGAATGCTTGGTTTGGTATTGAACCACGGTTTTCAGGTTTTTAATTAAAATTAATAAAAACAGAGTAAAAACAGAAGAAAAGTCTGAAGTTTGAAAGTCTGAAATTTTTAGAAAAACAGGGAACTCTTCAGCTTTACTTTGCTTTACCTTTCAGCTGTTTCAATGTCATTAAATTTTTGCATTTTTTGTGGAGGAAACCCAGCCACTCCAGTTATGAGCTGTAAAGCTAAGAAAAATAAACAAGAAGAGTTTCACTTAACCTTTATCTGTTGCCAAATCAGACGTGCCTTTGCCTGAAGTGCAATTATATTACGGCAGAGATGCCCATTGAAGGAGGATTTTCTCATAACACCCATGGCTGCTGCCATCACTCATGTCCTCAGACACAATTCACTCCACTCACGTAGAATCACCTTGCTTTCAGTTTTGCCCAGTCCTGGATTTTCCCTTCCCCCATCAAAGGCAAAGCCATGTTTGCACAATGGTTCATTTTGCGTCAAGGACAAGCAGCATGGGCAGTGAAACAGCTCCCCTGTGCTGTAGGACAGCTGCAAAGGTGGGGGGATCCCCCCCCCACTGGGAGGGGGGGACATGACACTGCCCAGGAGGGATCCCCCTTGGCTGTGGAGTCCTGCCCAGGGGGCTGGTGTATGTAGGACCACACCATGCTCACATCCCTGACCTCACAGCACATGCTGTGCCTTCCCCATGCAGGACTCAAGCAGAAAGGTGATGCTTTGATTTTTAGGAGTCACTCCTGACTTACAGCACCACCACAGCTGATTTAGAGGTTCCTATAGGAGTGGCACTTCTCAATGCATTTGGTTCTACATGATTACTTGGGAGGTAACAAGGAGCAGGATTTGGGCCTGTATTATAGTGTCATTATTTTGGTAATGTTTTTTGACTAACAGACATTTCCCCCTCTCTGCTGGGTGCAAATCTCACACAGAACCAAAATCTATCCAGAAGTGCATTAAAATGCAAAATTGTTTATACTTCACAGAAGGACCCTTTCCATGAGCACCTCTGATGGACTACAAGGGTAGTTCTCATTCTATTTTACAGTTATAGATGCCCATTATAGTAAGGGAAAGAGAGGCAGAGGGATGTTTTAAGTGTTGTGGAAGATGTTAAACATTTTCACCAGGTCTGTCAGAAATTCTCATAAAGAACATTAAGTTGCAAAAAAGACACACACACATACACAAAAATTCCTACAATTGAATTTCCAGGCAAACTAGTGCCATTCTGCACATGCCCCAACATCAGGTATGAGCAGAGCCTGTACTGCCCAGACAGTTTCTTGAATCAGACCCAAGTTCCTCTGCCTCTAGTACTGCTGTACAAACTGGGGAAGAAGAGCATCTGAGACCTCTAGACATGATTACACCCATTTTACTGGAATTACAGAGGGTAGATATTGCAGAAAGAAAGAAACAGGAGAAATCTACCTGCACCCTGGTCTTAGCTCTGCCCAAGAGCAGAGTTGGTCCAACCACAGCCATGCCTCCGTGGTTTGGGCTTTTCCCTGATGCGTGTTTCTTTCCTGGCTGTGTGGTCTGGGCATGGCAGATGCACCCAGGGGCTCAGCATCCTGAGCACTGCACAGTTCAACAGCACTGGCTCCAAAGGGAAAGTGAAAAAGGTTATTGCTCACTAATTAAAACTGAGTTCTTACCTGGCACACAGCTGGGAGATGGAGAAAGAGAGGCTGCAGCTTAGTTAAGGGAGAGCACCCCCATAATTTCTGAGCCCTGTGTTGGGGCTGCAGACCCAGTGCCCATACCCAGCCCTGCTGGAGAAACCCCCAAGAGAGGCCTGAAAATGGGAAATAGCTCCATTGATGAGCTCTGCTCTCATGTGCACAGCATTGATATAACCCAACAGCTGCATAATCAAAAGAGAAACAGCAAAACAGCCACCTCAGGGTTACTCAGAGACAGGAGAACTGAGCCCACTTTTACCCTGCTTAGTGGGGAAAAGAAAATCCAATTGCCTTTTCTATGTAATCAACTGCTCGACAGCTTCCTTCTGTTCCTTTGTTGTTTTGTTGTTCATTATGTACCTTGGTCTTTTTCTTGCTCTGACTATCCAGGTTTTCTTCTCAGTGTAACCAAGCACACAGCTATCCTGAAACCATTTTATCCTCTTCCTGGAGAGGAGAAATATTAAAGCACAGGTTTTCCTCCCTCAGTTCAACTCACCTCTCTACTTTCCACAGATGCCATTTCCCCTAACCTTAAATTTCTTCTGCTGACAAAGTCCCTCAAAATAACTAATCCTCCTGCCTTCCTTCTCTGCCTCCCACCTCCTGTTTCCCCATCCCTGCTCTTCTCCTGTTTCTGGTTTCTTCCCTTTCATCTGGTTTCTCTCCACCAGCTGGTCTCTACATACATACAGCTCTCCCCTTCCTTCCCAGTCTCTCTTCACCCTATTATCATTTTTTCACTCGTGCTAATTAGGCCCTTGGTAAACATCTTCTGTGCCTCCCTTCCCCCTCACTCCCTTTTCATTAATTCCTAGCCCCTCTTCCTGGCATTTTCCCTTCTAGGGCTGCCTTTAATGCCCTTCTGGGATAAAGAGGCCACTCAGTGCTTCCAGAGGTCTGCGTGGGCTGGGGCACCCCCCATTAAAACACCCTTGCTCAGAAAGCTGCCCAATCTGCATCCCCACACTGATGCCCTGTGCAGCTCAGCACCAGTGAGGAGCCACTGTGATGATGATCACCCCAACCAGGGCTCACTCTCTTAATTAAGAGAAGGAGGTCAGATCATTACCCGCAGGTCAGGCCACCAACGCTGGCTCTGCGAGCGCAGCCAGGCTGGGCACCTTCCTCCCCCAGAGTCCCAGCTCTGCATGAAAACTCCTCCACTGCAGTCCCAAATCCCAGCCAATGCTGGCTGCCAGGAAGGGCTGTGCATCTCTCCCTGTGAGGGGGAACACAGCCACGTGGGAGCGTTTCGTCTCAGAGCTGCTGTTCATGAGACTTGCCCTCGAGGACAAATGTTACAGCAGCAGCGTGACTTACAAACAGAGCTTTGCTCTGCATCCTGGTACCACATTCCCAAGTCTCCAAATAGCACAGGTCACTGACAAATTATATGATTCAGATGCCAAACCCTCGGGATCTGGGGTGTCTTTAGTCAAAAGGCAGAGAGAGGAGGGCTTGTGGCTCCTGAGGAGCCCAGCCCATTGCTGGGAGAGGTCAGAGGGGTTTTGATCTATACTACTACACTTGTGTGTGCTTTTGTCAAAGCTGCACTGGAAGAAAGTTCCCTCTCCCAGCCTTTGAACTGCTTTTCCCGGGGGTATTTTTCTCAGCATGGGATCCCCAGGAAAAGATTTCTGCAGCTGTCAGAAAACAAAATGCTTGCAAAGAAAACCGGTCCAGCTCAGTATATTTGTTTCAACAACAGTGTCATTCTTCCTCCTGATCATCACTGTTTGTCAGAGCAACCAAAGCCCTGCTACTGGACTAGACCCTGTGCTGAACATGGGAAGATGAACTCCCTGGTGCAAGAAGAGTCATCTAGACAATTAGCTTATGTTTGAAATCATTTGGAACAAGAAAAGTAGATTTTTAAAATGTTGAAAACATTGAAACATCACTTATCTGGCAGTAGCAGTGGCTCATAGACCTAATCCACCCAAGGACACAGGAGGGGAACACAAGCACTGGGTTTTGGCCAGCACTGCTTGTGACACACAGACTTTGCCTCTTTCCAGGCTGCCCTAAAGGCTACAGGGGGGAGCAGGTGACAGGAGGTAACTGAGGAACTGGGTGTTGAGACATGTAAATGCACAGCCAACTCTACCCAAGCATCCCCCAAAGCCCCATTTTGCTGAGAACAGCCCTGGCAGAAAAATTTGCCCCAGCTCATCACAGCCTCTCTTCAAACCATGAGGAGCCCACAGGGCGCCAGTGGGACCAAAAACCAGAGAAGGGCTTGGCTGAACACACAAGAGCTGGCACAGGAACACTTGTGTCCCTCCCCGGCCCTGCAGGGCCTTTCCAAGGACAACAAGCCACCGCAGCTGCATCTCTGCACTGCAGCTCTTCCCGCTTGGAGGAACACCCGCTTGGGATGTGTTTGACCCCACATGAACCTTCTCCCTCCTTCCCCTGCCAACTGCAAATGCGTCACTGAGGGATATTGCCAGAGCCAGCCCCGGTGAGAAGTCGGGTACTTTTTATTGCAAAAAGGATGAAAATGAGGCAGTCTGCACACAAAACCATATCAAAAAGTATTTTGACAGGGATAAAGTTATTCCCTTTTTTTTGCATCTAATGGATTTTAAATTAAAACAAAATTTTCAGTTTATTTTGAATTTACTTTCTCTCTCGCTTCCCCTTGGATTTAGAAGCTGTGTTAGCAAATGCCACAGAGCAGCAGCAGTGCCATAAGCTCCCGAACAGCCTCCTTGCTGACCTCACAGCACAGGCACTGAATGAAGGACTCCTTTAAATTGCTGCTTTTCGCTTTGCCTCACACTCCCTACTCCCCCGGACATAGCTTCCCTTGGGACCACTGAGCAAGCACAATCCTTCTCCTCTTCCACAAATACTGAACTTCTGACTGTGGCAGGGATAGATCCCCCAGGCATGGGCTGCACCCCTTCAGCTGCCTCTGGGCTTGTGAAGGCTGAGGGCCACACCAGCTTCTCCCCAGGTCCGGGTCAGTGGTCCATGCCTCAGCAAGGCTTTGCCTGGGCTGGGTTAACCAAGAACATTGGCAATCCCCTGTGATCTGCATCCCTGCCCACCCAAAATATTGTTCCTTTGCACTATTTGCTGGGTGGAACAGGCCTTGCCCGCTGCAGCCATGGCATCACCCTCACCAGGGGTGAACACCAGCAGGTCCCCCACAGTCCAAAACTGGTCCTGGTCAGGTAGAGGCACAGAGGGCCTGGATTACCCTGAGCACTGCAGTTGGCTGGGAGCTACGTGCCAGGGCCAGGCCAGCTGTGGGAAGATGGGTAATCTCCAATGAACCGTGAGGCTGGAGCAGCCCTGACAAACTCTATCTGATCTTGCATCAAGCCAGCCCATACAGTTTACTTGTCAGAATGTTTTAAGCCCACGTGGAAGTGCAGCGGGAGCTCCTTCTGTACCACTGCTCTGCAGCAAGAGGGTTGTGACAGCAGTGATCCAGCCTCCATGAGCACCCATTCACTGCACTGGCAAACCAAGCTCGTGGCTCTCCTCTCATCCAGCTCCTGATGCTGAGGTCAGACAACTCTGCATCATGGCACAAAGCAAAAAAGCAGAAGCGGATTTTAACTGTGCTTGTTAATAAACAGTAGCAGCAACCCTGCCCACAACCAAAAAGGGAGCATTCTAAGGCAGCAACAGGCTCCAGACAGGATTAACAGCACATATTCTGGAGATGAAGTATGGGTGAAAGAGGACGCAGTAGAGACGAGACCAGTAGTGCTTTCCAGCTAACAGCAGTAATTAATCCAAGAGAGTTAACTAAGCAAAGTTTTCCCAGAAAAACAGAGCAAGGTTTGTTCCTGTAATTCATTCTAAAAGAGTTGGCTTTTAGTTTGCCATTGATCATCAGCCGTTTCCTTGTCCATTCTTTCCAGGAAAACCTTTCGAAAGGTTGAGGGGGAAGAAGGAGAGATGACAAGAGAAGGCTGTTCGAGAATGCCTGCAAGTTAATAAAAAAACAGTGTGGAATGCTCTTCTGTGACAAAAATGTGAGCAACTGATTTTCTAAAGATTCCACACTACTTTCTTGATTTATTGATTTTTTTAAGAGGTTTGGGTGTATTCCCATCTGGCCGTATTTCCAGGCAGCTGTAGTGTGAGTTTTACACACCCTCTCCCTGAGCCAGGCCTAAACTTTCCCCCACCTCTGGCATGGAAATTGGTCTCAGGAAGATGCAGGCAAGGTACAGCTTTCCTTCCCATCCCTACTCCCAGTGTTGGTAGCACTTTTAGAGCTCCAAGGGCCAGAGCTGACCTGGGGCAGGTATCACCCAGAAGGGTTTAAGGGCTGGAAGCTCCAAAGCTCAGGTCAGCAATACAAGATCCACACAAGATCATGAGACGACTCATCCCAGTCCTGGTGAAACAAGGACAAACCCTGGCCCCCACACCACCTGTCCTACAATGGAAGTGAAAGTTTGAAAGTGCTCGGTTGCAACACCCTAAATAGAAAAAAATATCTGCCCCCTGTTGTAGGCTTTGGTTTGTGAAGGGAGGGAAATGGGTTTTCAGGGGCTTTTCATACCTTTGTGAGCTTCCACTACAAAAACAAAAGCAGGATACAAGAGCCCTGTTTCCATCATCAGCAATAAAATGTTATACAGCTATGAAGCTGAACCTGAGATTATAAAGTAAAACTAAGTTGAAATTTAGTACTTTTGCCTTAGGTCAAGAAGTTGCATTTTCAGTGGAACCTTAATTACTTCTTCCAGCTGTAGGTCTTAAATAAGCTTGTCTGTCAAAAGCTCACAGATTGGGTTGAAGTGGAAATTTCTGTGTAACCAAATTTGGAGCAGATGAAATTAAAGAAAAATAAACCACAGAAGAAAAACAAAATTACATAATGTACTGAGCTAGGATTAATTTTGCTTTGTTGACAGCCTTTTGGAAGGGGTCACCAAGTCCCACATGCCCATGACCAAGGTGTTGGGCAGGAGGAGAGGAGAGCCCCTACAGTATTAATGCAGTGAAAACACCTACCAAAAGTTGAAGAAAGCCTAGAATAACTAAAGTCAAACTTCATTAGGTCACTCCTCAGTACAGCTGCATTTTATCATCTCCCAAGGTCAGTTTTCATGTGAGGGAGTGTCAAAGTCAGCAATTCACATTTTTTATTGATATGCCACCTTGCAGCAGGTTCCACGTTAAATTTAACGGGTGCCATTTCCAGCAGGGTAGGCAGCTGTTGTGGTGTTGCCTCCCCCACAGGGACCCCTTAGTCCTGGCTGTCTCTACTCCAGAAACTGGCTTAGGGCAGAGCCAGGACCACCCTAGGCTCAAGAGCTTTTTGGCCCCCAAGAGCTGGCCCCACCCTGTGGTAGGGTCCCACAGCCCCTCTAGCATGGCTCATGCTGCTCCACAGCCTTCCCTGGGGACAATGACCAGCCCAGCATGGGCAGCCTAAAGCAGGGTGGTCAGAGCAGCAAGAATGCCAAGAGTCACTGCTAGAGCATTAGTCTATTGCCAAAGCACATCTCCCCTCTGAACCTTATGAGGAGACTTGGCCTTAAACCCCAAATCCACATTTGGAGTAGGTCTAGACTCCCTCAGGTCATCTTCTTCCTCTCTTTTTCCCTAAAGACAAGGAATGTGTTGCTCAGCCACTGTAACAGTTGGGACAGCACTTGGCCTGGAAGAGAATGACCCTCTGCAGAGGAAGGGCCATGGGAGCAATCAGCTTGCAGCCAACAATCCATTTCCAAAGGTGTGGGCACTTCATAGCTACACCCCACAGCTGCTGGCCAGCTGCCACAGCCACTTGCCAATGCTGGCCTCACTATAGGCAAAACCTGGAGCTTTTCTTCAGTGAAGGAACCCAGTCATCCCCCCCCCCCCCTCACTCAGCCCTCTACTCCACAGTTAGTCTGGTCACCAGTCTGGAGCATTCCCCTGCCTCCATACCAGTCTGGGCCCACTCCCACTCATTTTGTTGTGCCTGATCGTGTGTAAGAAAGCACAGATGATTATCTACCCTCCACATTCAAAAAAAAAAAAAGAAACTCAGTTTTCACAGCTTTTTGGACTCCCAGGAGAAGCCACACTGCGTCACGCACTGTCTCAAAACAGTGATATGTTATAACAAACCTCATCCAGACCAGGAAAGGAAACTGGTCCCCTATTAGCTTCAATATATTGAATAAAATAGTCTCCCAGACCCTATGAAAACAAAGTGCTCCCTGCACCTACCTCCTCCCCACCCCAAGGGAGGACAAGAGAACAGACAACTTGTGACAGACAGCTTCACCTCCCACCACACTGGACTGTGCTCAAAGCACAGAGCGATAATCCTTGACATCTCCTGGAAGGAGACGTGTCCAGGGCAGGCTCCTCTGCTCGCAGCAGGAACATGCTTGTGCGTGTCATCCATCCCCCACCCACGCCTTTGCTTTGCCATCTCAGCAGTGCTCAGGAGTCCTTGGGGTTTTACCCCCCACTCCCCCTTCTCGGTGACATTCATTGACTGTCAAGTCCCGTCTTGTCTCCGCACTGGGTTGGCAGTGAACAGAAGATGCTCTCGTCCCAGGAGAGAGGTCCCATTCAGGGTGAGCAGAGCCCTTGGCTCAGCCCCAGGCCGGGCCGGTGCTCGCCACCATCCCACGCGGAGGCGCAGCGTGCCCTTCCCTGGCTGGCTCGCTCCTTCCCACGCCTGATCACATTGCCCTCTAGTGGAGCTGCATTCACAAAAAGCCTTCGGCAGCGGCCACAATGACTGGGGAAATTAAGAAAAAAAAAAAAAATAGAAACTCCAAACCCAGCAGAGCAGCACCCAGCCAGGCTCCTCCCTCGCATGCGGAGCTGCTCTCTGACAACCAGCGGATCCAAGAGCAGCGCCCGCAGCGCGGAGCCGCGGGGGCACCGAGCCCCCGGCCGGGCAGTAAGAAATGGCAGAGCCCTGAAAAGCAAAGCGGGCTTTAGGGAGCCGTGGTGCAGCTCCAGCCATCCCGCAGGACAAGGCCGGGACCTTCCACAAACCGTCTGTTTTCCCCTCCGCACTCAGGGCTGGAGCGCGGGCTATCACAGGCTGCTGCACTTGGAATGAAAAAGCAACGAGAGATGTGCCTCGGGAGAGAGGGAGGGTTTGTAGTCGGCAGTTACCGAACTCTAAAACGCAGGTGCTTTTTTGAGAGGGAAACACTCCGACTATTCAGCCGAGGTGGTGGGTTCAAAGCGATGCCAACAAAGCGGTGGATCCAAGCTGCTCCAGCCTCCCACCTGGCTCGCTGCATTGCTCCCACACCCACAGCCGCTGAGGAGAGAAGGATCAATTATCCCCTTTAGAACAAGTTTTCAAAGCATCTTGCAGGACCTGTGAACTATCAGGACACCAGCTGATCCCTTCCAAAGGAAGGCAAACAGGCCACCTGTGTCCCACGGCTGGCGTCAAGCCCTTAAGCCACGGTTCAGTCCTGAGACTGAACCCGCAAAGCTTGGGGGAGGATGGAGCAGCCCTTTTCCCCAGCAGTGATTTTGGCGTGAATCCTTACCAGCTGGCACAGGACAGAGCCACAAGAGAAGCTTCCCGTGAAGACACAAAAAGCCAAGAGGCATCACTAACTGCTATGAAAGCTGCCCAACTTCCCAAGGGGTTGATTTTCCTTGGCAACCTGTCTCCAAAGGGAGTATCAGTGCAAGACCTGGCCTGCTCACTACATTAACTCCAAGGAACAAGCCAGAGTCCTGACAGGGCTTGATGGAAAACCAGCATAAATGAGAGAAGAATTGAACTTTCAAGCCACTTTTCCACCTAAAAATAGTTAAAGGTAAAAGAAACATGGCTATTTTTGCTTTACAGGTCAGCACAGACAATCTTTCTCCCCTGCTAGCTATAGAAGGATTCACCCACTCCAGGCTGCCAACAGTCACTTCAGGAGCTTGAGGCCACATTGGGTCAGGGTTTTGCCCCAGTTATCCTTGGAGAGATGGCCCAACCAGAATACTTTGGGCCTCTTGCAAGTGCTCTTCAGCAACTTCTGTTTAAAGTTTCTGTTGCTCTGTGGTTTGCAGGGTTGGACGGCTGCCACTGCATGACTGCACCAACAAGTCATCCAGCTGGAGCATTTGCTGAGGAGAAGCTCATCCAGGTTTGGATGCTGCAGGGAGCCTCCCAGGACTGGTGTCACCCTTGGACACTCATAACCCCAGTCCCACAAAGGCATCCTCTACACTCTTCCTGGGGTGACTCTGAGCACCACCAGCCACCGGGCAAGGGCAGGTTTGTAGGTGGGAGCATGTGGATCCTCATGTCTCCTGGGAGTGTCACCTGGTCAGGATACAGGACAGATTGCTGCACCCCAGCAGGGTAAGAAGGCAGGGACCCACATACAGAGCAAAAGTCTTCTCCCTCTCTTGATCCACCTCAGCCAGGAAGGTTCATACCCTCCCATTTAGCTGACAGCCCTCCATGAAGGAGTTTCACCAACTCTCAGTAAGAGTCAGGCACATCGTATCCATAGTTGCTTTCTGGGTTTGATTTCTCCTTCTGTACTCCTTGCAGCCATGGCTCAGGTATGAAGGCCATGCAAGTGAGGTCTTGATGTATGGGAAAGTGAAAAAGGAGGAAAGGGGAAGAAAAGGAGGTCAGTGCACAAGAGGTGCTTTTCCTCCAAGCTTGGGTCAGTGGATAAAAGCCAGTCCCTGCTGAGAGAAGAACCACAGAGGCAAACAGCACTCAGGTTTCCCCTGAAAACTGGGAGCAGATGCTGTGCAAGACACTGGACTGTAGAGCAGAGTGCCCTTCAGCTGGGCAGTGGGATGCAGCTGAACACTCACCTTTAGGGAGGATATACTGTTGGACTCTACAGGACATTTCATATGACTGTCAGACAGAGGCCCATTAGATCTTTCTCTTCCCCACTCTCCCAATTTTATTCCTATCCTTTACTCACACATCCACCCACCCTCCCATCACCCAACAAACACTCACCTAGCATTGGCTTGTTTCAATCACATTATGGTCCCCACTGCGGGGCCAGCACTGCTCTTGCTGAGTGAGGGGGAAAGCAAAGAACCTCCTTCCCCCCCAGGCGAGTCCATCCAAGGGAGGAACAGCACCAGCCTCTCCCCAGCTGCACCCTTCCCCCCCCAGTAATTTTTTTTCCTTCACCTAACCCAGGTCAAAGCTGCTGTGCTCTGCATGTTCCTCCATTGCCCAGGGCAGAACACATTGAAAAATTACTGTATTTTGCAACATATGTGAATAATAAAGAATAAATAATCCCTGATCTCAGCCATTCTGCTAGTGCCAAATAGGGACAGAATTTACCTTCAAAAGTCCTGTGACACAGCATCCCAAGCACAAGATTTTTAAGAGGCCTGAATAGACAGAGATGGAATTCAGCAGATTTGTGTTATTTGGGACATTGAATCTAAATTTGGAATCAAGCAGTTGCCTTCCTGTTAGCCCTTAGCTATCCACTTTCCCAGAAGTAGCTGCCTGTGTTTCCAAGACATTTGGCAACTTTTCTGGCTCTCACGTCATGACAACTTCCATCAGTTTCTGTAAAATGACTTCAAATAAAAGGAAAACACTATAGAAAGGTAGAGCATCCCCTTTGATATGGGTTTCAGAGGACATAATCATCTACTCACCTCACAGATTGAGAAGAGCAGTGGTTTTAGTTCCAAGTGCACTTTCAATGAAAAAAAAAGCACATTTGATAAAGTTTCAAACTCTTTTTCATTATTACTGATGACAAATTCCATATGTGTTCAACTGGTGCCAAGTTAGGTCTTCAAAAACCTCTGACAGAGCCTTATTTCATCTGATCATTAGTTACAAAATTAGTTCTTTGGGAATACCATCTCCTTGGAGAATCAGACAAGTTGAGAAAATTTCCCTCTGGGGAATTGCGGGTTTAATATTCAGATTCAATTCTCTTCTAAATTTCTGGTGTTCGTCTGTAGTATGTTGAGCAGAGAGTTGAAGACATTTAGTAGACTATAACATCCATCTGAAATTCATGTTTTGTCTGGGAATGTGAAGGCTGAGCTGATAGAAGTAGAAGCATATTCCTCCTCAACTTGCTCTGAGCCGGTTCCCCCTTTCTGAAGCACTTCGCATGCAGCATCATTATGTGAAAAGCTAATTTTGCTATGCACAGGTGCTTTGCAGCACTGCTCCCCATGTGAACACAGGTGCTCAGGTGCCAAGGGCTGTGCCCCCAAGCCCCACTTTAGAAGTGCCCTCATGTACATCCTGTTTCCCAGCCAGGATGAAGCAACTCAGTGATGGCCATCCAGCTCAATGGGTGGAAACCCACATCAGAGGAGTCCCTGATGCAACCTGCACCAGGAGTGAAGAGTGGTAGGAAGAGAAAAAAATGTCTGTTTACACCTAAAAGCAGGCTGGACATGAGAGTGAGGTGTAGAACACACAGCTTCTGGAGGAGGGGAAGCCTCACCCACTGGTGCCAGGGTACTCACTGGTGCCCCTGCAGAGGAAAGATTCCAGTCCCTGGGGCTCTTAATAAAGCATTTAATATAATTGATCTTATTACACTAAGCATATTACTGTTAAGCCTTCAGCTGTTAATGTTCAGTTGCTGTTGGAAGGGCCAGACCCAGCCACAAATCAGCCTAAAAGCGACACATCTGAAGCAGCAAGATGATACTTCTGAGAGCAAGCATTACCTTGTCCAGGGAGTCTCTGAACCAGCACAGCAACAACTCCTAAAAGCACTGACTACTCTTTGTGAGAGACCTCTGGGACATGTCCCCCAAGAGCATCTGTCTGCAGACGTGCCCTCCTCCAGCTTCACGCTGCAAAATGCCCACCCTGGGCTCTCCTGCTCCTTAAACCCCAGCTCTGAATAACTTGGACAGGTCTGTTCTCCCATATCAGGGAGCAGCCCACACTGAACTTGCTGTCATCAGGTTGACAAAGCTTTCCAACCTCTATGCATTGCACAGGCTCTGCAATTTTCCATCCTCCAAAACACACACAAGCCTCACTGGCCTCCAGCCCAGCTCTTATACCCTTCAGGGAAGCCAGAGCCCACCCTCATCTTCCAAGGCACAGAAAGGTTCCCTGCAGGCACCACTCAGC
Organism: Lanius collurio; assembly: GCA_020086605.1. Lineage (NCBI taxonomy): Eukaryota > Metazoa > Chordata > Aves > Passeriformes > Laniidae > Lanius > Lanius collurio. The sequence continues at coordinate 5,617,203 of JACBWW010000004.1, forward strand.
CCCCACTAGAAAGCTTAACAAAACAAGCTTACCTCCAGCCCAAATCCCAGGACTGCTACTGAACACACCAACAAAGACCAGTACCAAAACCCAGCACCTCCTGTTTGGGATTCCCAATCCAAATCTTCCAGCTTCTAAGTGCCCTCTATCTCCAGCATGAGTAGTTAACAGCAACCACCTGAAGGCCAGTCTGTAGGAGCTGTAGGTTGTTGGGGCTTTTTTGATGTCTAAATGAAAGCTTTAAGCACCTACCTGGTGAGGAGTTCTTCAGCTGAGGGGGTTTCTGTGGGTATCAGGGCAGTGATGGTGAGCAAGGGGACAGAGGCAAATGAGCTGCTCTGGGTCTGGGTCAGGGTCACTCCACCCAGCATCATGTGGAACTAGGCAGAAACCATGCTGGGTTGCATTCACACCACCTACTTTTCTTTGTGACACAGGGTTTTTTTTTCAAGAGGTTTTAATATTGGTCATCTCCTTACATACTATTTGTTTAAAAGAGACCTTATCTTGAATACCCCTTTTTGACATTATTAGCTGTGATTCCACAACTTAGAGAGGCTCAAACTATCTAATGTTAAAATCATCAATGATCTCAAAAAAATACGTATTTGAGGTGTCTTTTAATCTCTTTGTTTTCCTAAGCCTTTCTAGGGCAAAACTATAACCTTGAAGTTGCAAGATGGAATAGAATTTAAAATAAAAATAGTCAAACATTAGCTTTCAAATACCAGGAATGAGGACCCAGGGCTCTAAAGGGATCCTTGAATATTTGGAACCAGAACAGTATTACAAGAGCCATCTGTGCTAAAATTATTCATCTCATTGTTTTTACACATGAGGTGGAAATCTATATTTGCTAAGTATTGCATGTGATTTTAGCACCCAAGAGGAACTGAAAGAGAAAAAATCAGCCCTGAAGATTTTGCCTATTGAAAGTAAATAACTGAAAACTGAGTGTTTGCTGATTCATTCAGTTTGTGACTGACTCTGTCCTCATCACTTACTTGATTTTCCTCTCTGTCATACCTCTCTGTTTCATAATGGACAGAGAAGACTGCATGAGAGAGTCCTTGGAAGTTGTAATCAGTTATCAGCACACAGATCTGTGACTGAAAGCTGTGGAAAATCCACTGACTTCAAGCAAGAGTTCAGTGTAAGACACAGCTGGCTTGAGCTGCTGGTAGGCAGGAAGAGGGCAGGTAAAGTGAGATCTGTGTCACAGGGAAAAAAAAAAACGGATTGGATTTCACAACACCGCGCACAGGATGCCTGTGTCAGACCGGTCCTAAGGAACACACTGGGAAGTCCTCGTTGCTACCAAGCCTGTCCCGCACCCTGCTGGTGGAAACCACGGGCGAGGGACGGCAAATCCCACAGCAAAGGATTGCCAAAAAAGTCCTCCCAATGCTCACATGCCTTTCTCCCACCACGGGACGAAGGTACTCGTGGACTGCGTCAGGCAGAGGCAGGCAAGGGCGGCAGTGGCCCTGAGCCTGCTGCCCTCCCCCGGGAACTCCCCCCAGGCTCACTGCGGCGGCAGAGGAGGCTGTGCATGGACGGCCAGCCATGGGATCTCTCCTGGCCAGCCTTTCCCAGGCCGTTTGGGCCTGCAGCATTAACAAAAGCAGCTGAAGGCCATGAAGTGTGAGTCATGCATCCTGTGACAGCCTTTGCACACAGGGACTAAACACCAGGATGCACCATATCCCACAGTTTCCATGTACCAGTCGCCTCCAAACCAGTTCCACTCAGTTCAGCACCGTGCACACTGTGCCCTGCAACTCGCACTGGTTCTTTAATGGACTTTCCTGTCCCTTAGAAGCAGAGCCCAGCCATGCAGTAACCTCACCGATTGCCTGTTTAACACAGCCTCTGTCCTGCTGGGGAAAACCAGTGCTGGAATGGGAAGCCTGATGTTGGATAGCCCAGGGGCTTGCAGCTTGGGTTTGAGGCACAGCCTCTGGTTTCTGAGATGCTCTCTGAAACATTATCCACAGCTCGTTAATACGACCTGCTCTGAACAGCCTGCAGAGCACAAAATTATTCTGTTGGAAAGTCCTAGGCTACTGAAGACAAACGAGGAAATAAAATGGGATGAAATATAACAGCTCCAAGAAATGCAGCATTCTGCTGTATTATCCCATTTGGAAAGGCTAAACTAAATCCAGTGGTGAGAAAAATCTTGATTTCACTCCTGATTTAGCACTTTCAAGGCTAACATGGATTACACTACACAAACAGGCTGCTCCCAAATTAGTTGACTTCAGGCCCTCCCCAGCTCAATAGGCAGTTGGATCACTATGGCCACGTTTTGCTCTGCACTGCAGTAGGCTTTTGAGTGACTCCCTGTGAGCAGCAGGAAAGCAAAATATCACCCTCGTTTCCGCATTTTTAGGGCCAAAACTGCTGTTCTTTCCCCTTCTGTGTCCAGGCACAGAGATCTAGACAAGGACAGTTCACCATCATTGGTAAAGACCATCTCCGGACAGGGAAGATATGACCTTCACTTTCCCGTTTTCTTCTCTGCTTTCTATTTTTCCTTTTTTTCTCTTCTCACCATTCCTTTCTCCAGAAAGTCCCCCCAGCAACAAGACCAAATTAATACTTGCAAGGAGTGTCTCACCAGACTGCAAATGCCTCTGCTCTTTATCCTAAAATAATTCTCATGTGAGTGACTAGAATTGCAAATTGTTTTACCTTAGCCAAATGTGGGACTTAAATTTATTAAGACTTTAAAAGAGGCCAGAGGGTGCCCAGAAATGCCATTTCCACCTGGAGTGAAGCATGACCTCTGCAGGGCATGTCTGTGTCCTCTGTAACTCCTGAGGGTGGTTATCCTGCCTGGAGCAGGGGGCACAGAGTCAAAGTTCTGATGAGTCTTATTCAATGCAGGTTGCTTTCTTTGATCCCAGGAAGAGTTGCATTTGTATCAGATAATGGCTCAAGGGTGATATTTGGAGCTGGCAGGTCCATGCTGAGCTGGTTGGAGGCAGCAGCTCACCCTGGGTGATTTTCATGTTGCCAGAGGATGGAGAGGCTGTGCTGGGCACAGGGACATTGTCCCACCAGCTGTGGATGGCTCAGGGTGGCTCTTGGCTCAGCATATTGAATTTGTCATCACCTGCCAATATCTTCTTGATAGACATTTCACTGTACTTGATCTTAAACACGCTTGTACAAGTGTTCCCATCAGTGGGGTCACTGATGTCCCTCCTATGCTGCCACTAGGTTGAACACTTTAATTTAGTCGCTCAACAGCTAAAAGATGCTACAAGGTGACCTTTGGGAAGGAGGAAATGCTGATCTCCAGTCTGTGGAGAGCCCTACCTACATAATCATGTACCCCAAAACCAGCAGCTCAGCTAGTCCAGAGCCCAGAGCCCAGAGAGACGTCTGGGTTCAGAGACAGAACCATGCAACAAAGCCCAGAACACACAAATCACCCAAGAAATTGTCAGCAGCCAGATCAAACCCAACATTTGCACTGAGCATCTCAGCAGCACAGTGTGACATAATCTCCACTCCAAAATTACTAAATCTGGAGGAAGTTTAAATCCAGAAACAAAACACTTATACTTGAATCAGCCAGCATTTAGAGTGCATCTTCATGGGTGGGAGTTTATGTGTTTGCATCCCATGCACACACATTTGTATGCACTCATTAACTACTGCAATTTCTAAAGAAGTTAAAATCTAAAATCACGACAAGTAAGAACCTCTCATATTAGCTGCATTTTTCATAGGCAAAGTCACAGCTGAGGTTGGCACCATGAGTTGCTTTTGCTCAGCTCTTTTCCCGCAGACAGCATTTTGAGGCAAAACCCAACTGGTTTAGTGAAGCTGCAGAGAGCCAGCCCATGCCAGGGGCAAATTCCAGGCCTGGCCTAAATGGGTGTGATTCACATTTAAATCAGCTGAAGTTGTGCCAGCCTGCTCCAGGACTGACCCAGCTCCTGCAGCTTTCCTCCTCAGATTGTTCCCAGCCTGTCACTGTGACGAGCACACGCTCCCAGGATTTTGGCATAGGAGTGAGGCGAGAACTGCTCCGGACATGCCGATTAATCACAGAGCCTTACGTTGGGACAGATCTGAAATCACTCACCAATTTACCAACTTCCAGGCATGTGAAAATCAGGAGCATTTGGGGATACGTATTTATGTTTCCAGAAATGAAAACACAGGGAGCTATTAATAGATGAATCTAAAAGCGTCCCTGGGACCCTGTGAGGTGTCATCATCTGGCAGCACTTCACTGTACCCACTGCTGGGAACGTAATCATGTGGGTTGTCATCGTGTACCCACCCATAGCAGCAGCACAGGCTCGACCCCACTCTGGGGCCAGCTCAGTCTCCACTAAAGCGGCAGCAACGTTTTAACTCCTCTCCAAAGCACTCTGAGAGGGAGTCGGTGCTGGAGCACAGCTAGGACAGGGATGGATTTCCTTCTTATCAACTCGGCTGTTTCCAGCTTCCCTTGGGAGACAGGATCGCGTTTCCTCTCTCCCCAGGCAGATTGAGGAAAGCCTGGAGCTGCCCTCTGGTTCAATGACAAAGGTACACTTGGGAGCAGGAGGGCACCTGTGAAGGATGGCCCTCAACTGGGGGCAACGCTGAAAGAGGATGCAGAACTTTACCTTGCTCTCATTTTCTTAGAATAGGACCTGGCTGGGGTTGGGAACTGGCTGGGAAAGTCTCAACTTGATGCCTAGACCTTGTCAGCATGGGACGTGGGAGACTGGGAAGCAATTCTCATCCCCTGCATCCATGGCCAGGGGATCAGGTAGGATTTGGCTGCAAAGGCCAACTGTTCAACGCATTGTGCATCAATATTTGGCATGAGGAACAGAAATGAATTGTGTGTGTCCATTTGTTTTTATGTCTATTCCTCTGTTCCCCCTGCCATGAGTTTCCCTTGGAACTGCAGGCACAAAAGACTATTTTCCAGCCCTGAGATAGCTCTTATGCAAATAGGCAAGGCAGTACAAGAGGATACTGTCCTTTCCCAATAATCTCTCTCACATCTCTGCTGTTGCCCGGTAGAGGTGGAGGTGATGGCAGAAAGCAGGCTGAGTACCCACTGCTAAAAAAGGGACAGCAGGAGAGGAAGGTGGCCTGACCAGCTGGTTCTTGGTTAAGTCCTCAGTTCCTGGGTATGGTAGGGTGCTGAGCCCCTAGGGGGAAAATATTCTTATTATTTAAAGCCAAAAACATGAAATAAATGAGCAATTTTACTTTTTTTTTTTTAACCTGTAAGTTTTATGGAAAACTTTTTCAAATATATTAAAATAGAGGTATTTCATATCTAATCTGTTCTTGTCCTTTAATGCAGTCAGCTGGCACCCCCTCCAATTTCTAGAAGGTCATTCTACTATAAGGCTGTTTCAAATAGCTTAAAATTAGTTACAGATTTATAAACAATTACATATTTATGTAAGATGAGGGATTTTCCTTAATATGCATTTAATGAGACACTCTGAATATGAACTAGCTATGGTTTGGGATTTTGTTCATTTTTATGGTGTTTCTATCCATTTATTTTATGGGCTCTGGGGAGTGGAGGCTAAAATTGAGAGCTTGTAAGCAGTTATAAAAGAAAAGAACTGATATATTTTTCATGGCAGTTTGAATGGCCAGATTGAAGAAAAGAAAAAAAAAATGCAGCAATGCTTTTTATTCTCATTTTGCTTTTTGCCAGTGCTGGACTCAGGTGTGGGGACCTGTATTTTTTTCTCATGGGCTTCTTTCCATAGCACCTCACCAATGCAGCCCAGTGCTCACCAGTCTGAGAGCATCTCCTTTATCTGCAGCCCAAGGAGAGGGGGCTGTCACTGTCTCCTCCTTAGGGACTGGGCCATGCAAAGGAGAGGCTGCAAAAAGTCAGGGGCCCAAGCAGAAAGTGTCAAGAGCCCACTCATGGGGGTGCATGGCACTGTGCCTCTCTCTGTATGTTTAAAGCATCCTACCTCCTACTCTTACCAATGTCTGTCAAAGCTGCGGGCACCTGGCACTTCCGTAAATCAGATTTTCAGGTCTTTAGCAGGCTTTCAGAGAAAAAGAAAACACATTTATGGGCCACCTGCAGTCAAATATCATGGAAGACAAGACAGACTTGCACAAACCAGTTCTTCCTGAGGGATGGTCTGAGTACCCAGCAAGCCAAAAGCTCAAACTCCTTCTGTGTGGTTGATTGCACATCTCACACGCACCACTTCCAGCCCCTGTTTTTACAGAAAATGTCTTGAAAGGAGAGGAAACAGCTGGTGAATAATTCATTGTGTACCCTCCCAGTTGTACTGCAGCCTCTCCTCAAAAGGCAGGGTTATCAGTACCACCATGAGCCATTCCCCCAATGCTTCTGGAAACAAAGGCTTCCTTTCTGCAGCTGTTTATCCAAAGGACACGGAGAGAGCTGCAGGAGGAAATGGGGAAACAGCAGTAGTATAAGAATCCACCCAGTGTAATCCCTTCTCAGGGAGCAGAGGTATCGCTGGACAAGGAGGGCTTGGGACTCAGCCACATCCCAGGTTTATCTGCCAGCTCTGTTCCCCTCACCTCTAAGTCTTCTCCCAACTTATAACGACCCATTCTCCCATATCAGAGACTGCTTCTGGACTTGGTAACAAAGCTGAAGTTGTGAAGATTGAAGAATTATGAAAATTAAAGAAACTAACAACAGGACAAGAGAAAACAGCTTTGAGTTGTGCCAGGAGGTTTAGATTGGATATGAGGAAAAATTTCTTCACTGAAATTGTGGTCAAGCTGCCCAGGGAAGGTGCTGCCCAGAACAGGCTACCCAGGGAAGTGGTGGAGTCACTGTCTCTGGAGGAATTTAAAAGGTGTGCAGATGTGGCATTTGGGAGATGGTTTAGTGCTGGGTTAACAGACTCAATGATCTTAAAGTTTTTTTCCAACCTAACCCAGTCTGTTATTAAAAAATGAGCGGGGCGGGGGGGGAGATGGGGGGGGGAAGGAACATTTTGAAGGGTAAAGAGGAAGGCTGGACACTGAAGGATGTAATGGAGACAAGAACAGACTCTTGGTAGAAGCAGGGGCTGTGCTGAAAAGTTGATCAGAAATATGCTGGCCCTTGGAATGTCATACTGCCCAGGCACCTATCAGCACCCTCTACCTGGAACTGGGTGGCACACAGCAGCCCTGGGGGATGTAGGGAAAAGTGCACTGGCTCCAGAGAATGCTTTTGGGGGAAACCCTCCAAGTGGCCATTCCCCAGGAAAGGGCTGCCAACCAGGATAACCACACTGCTCATCTCATGCTGAGAATCCCAGTCATCATCTCATTTCCAGCTCATCCTGAACTGGTGGAAAGTTCTGATATTTCACCTCCCAGCCTATAACTCACACATTTATTAGTCATTGACAACCTATTATATTTTTTTGCCATCACATGCAGTGCTGTAGGTGTTGCCAGAGTCCAGCTTGGGAAGTATTTCTCCAATAAGTCTTTAGATGTAATTTTGAAAAAAGACCGACATCAGTGAGCTGCCCCAATTGGCCTGCAGTATGGAGGGAGACCAGGGAGAAGTTTGCAAGTGTTTTCTTCTGAGTTGCAGTAAACCCATCTCCAGGCCCCCACTGCCAGCCAACACTGCCCTTTGTGAGCTGCACAGATGCAGCGGGAGGGAGAATGTTGGTTGAAATCCTGACAGACTTTATGCTAATTCACCAAAGAGCATTTTAGACCATACACGGATACTTAATCGAGTGGGAAAGACAGCAGTGAACACGACATTTAATTATGGGAAAGAAAAACGAAGTCTTTTACCCTGCATTTGGCGTTCTCCCAACACACAGAGTTAATTGTTAGGAGGGTATATTAGAAGGCAATGAAGGAGAAGATTGAAAACCCTGATTATGCCGAGGTCCTGAAAATGCTGAATTTATTGAATTGCACATGAGAAAACAGTCTGTGTTACACTGAGGGCTGTGCCAGCAGCCAGCTAAGAGCTATGGGGGTCTGTATGTGCATGTAAGAGGGGAACAAAGCCCTCCAGCTGCTTTATGAGCCTCTGCCAACTTCTGGCCAAGCCCCACTGCATCCCTAAAATGGGGCAGGTCAATATATATTCGTGTAGGTGCTCTTGGTGTAGGTGATGCACAAGGCCAGCGCATTTTTCAGGAGTTCAATTTTCCTTTAGAAAAGAATCTAACCAGGTAAACTTGGAAAGGACATTTAGTCTGTGACCTCTGTGTAGCACACTTAGTTGCATTTGCCTAAATTTGGCTAGAGCCTGAAGCAACAGCAAGCCCAAGTGCTTTGGCAAGCACTGGCACAGATGCCCATGAGATAACAAAGAAGGTGGGGCTAGATCATGTGAAGGTCCATTGGTCCCAGCTGCACCCAAAAGAGGGGGTATTACCAGAACAGAGAATCAAACAAAATTCTCCCCCCAAAAATCCCACCACCTCCAACAGTTTGATTCTTAGCCCTGTCCTTGCACTGTGGTGTTGCCTCAGTATCCCTCAACACATTTCACTATGAATTTTTTCAGTGGTCCCCTGAACCACATAAAGCTTTAGCCCATTTTTTCTTCATGCTTCATCATGGGTGAAGAGCAAAACTACGCTTGGCGCTGATCCGTGGATGTAGTCATTATATCATGACCCGTGACTCAACATATCTCCCTGGGAAACTCCTCAGATCAGGTCCCACAAAGGAAAAGGGGGGCCAAGAATTGCCAGTTCCATCATGTCATTAACAATCCCATCTGCTTTTGCTGAAGTCAGTAGAATTTTCTCCGGATTTTAGCAGCGCAAGATGCCTTTTTTTTTTTCTCTTCCATATTTTTAAAACGGGAAAAATCCTCATGAGTAAATGAGCTCCAGCTGATGGGGCACCTGCAGTAGCTGTAACTGTGCTGCAGGGGGGAACCTTTGGCTGCTGATGCACTCGCGGCTGCTGCAAGTTGGAACAGGCACCGCAAGTCAACTTTGGCCGGAATGCCGCCGGGAAGAGCCCTGGCGATTTGTACCATGGTCCCAATTTTATTACAGCAAGCTTCTGAAGTTTTTTTTCTAGTTTTAAACAGTTTAGGAAAAAGAGTCCTAAAAATTAAAATAATTTTTAAACAGACAGAAAGAATCTAACATTTGGGGTAAGATAGCCAAAAATTGTTCCTTCAGATCACATGATTTTTGTGCCGGACTTGTGTCACTGGAAATACCCAAGCGGAAAACCTGAATCCGCCTCACAGACACAGAGTCAGCCTGTCACTGCAGAGGGGGGAGTCCAGCAGAAAATTTTAAATTCTGGCTCCTAATGAAGTGCAGCAAACCAGAGGGAAGCCAAAAGGCTTATATAACAGAGTGGCACACCCCTCACACGGCAGCCAGGTGTGTGTCCCAGTCCAGGGAGCACTTGGCACTCACTGAGCTCTGAAGTGAATCCCAGCAGCTCCGATGGGAGTTAAGCTCAGTGGTGAGCCAGCCCCAGGCTGCTGTCCTGAGTGGCCATGGGAGGCCACACGTCCCTCAGGGCCAGCCTGAGGACACGCACAGCTCCCGGGGTGAGGAGCTGAGGCGGGACAGTGCGACGCCGAGCATCGATTTGTTGATGGAGATCTCAGGGGGAACTGCTGAGCCGAGAAAAACAAATTGACAGCAACTCCATCCTCAGCAGCCAAACGCACTTCGGTTTTGGCTTAGATTTATCAGGTGCCTGACCCAGCTTGTGCTAAGCTTGAGCACAAGCCAGCCATGTTTACCAGGCTGGTGGCAGGCAGGAAGGAGCACTGTGCCTGTGCCAGCCCAAAGCCCATGGACAGAGCAGGAGCAGTGGGACCAGGAGCTCTGGCTCAGTCCCGCATGCTGGCAGCATCCACCCCTTGTGATACTGCTTTTTGGTAGATAATTAAGTTTGGATGTTTGGGTTTTTTTCAGGAGGCATGAATAAACCTCTCAACTAAAATGTCCACTACGCTGTTTAAAATTTGATTGAAACACTTTCCATTGCTTTTTGATTTTTATCCCTGAGATTTTTCAGAAAAACAATTTTCCACTTTAGACCCTACAAACATTTTCCTATGAGGACCTCTTTGAGGAAGGGACTGGCTGATCATTTGCAAGAGTGTTCATCCCCAGGGCTGTTTCCAGCACTGCTGGGTAATGCTCTTGGAGACCTGGCAATAATTCACCTCCAAGCTGTGCGTGCCCTCAGTCACAATGGATTTTCAAGAACCACATCAGTGTGGAACCATGCAATGCCCTGCCCAGGTCAGCGGGAGGAAAGTGTGAACACACACCTATGGGCAGGTCACACAAGTGGAAATGAAGGTTAGAAAAGTACAGAAGCCAGGCAGCAGTTAAACATGGACGAGCAGACTCCTCCTTTTTTCAAGGACTGAGGGGAATTATTTGCCTTTAGTTTGCAGCAACAACCACACTTCAGATCTACATTGCACTGCCAAAGCTAGTGTCCTCAGAGAAACTCAGGAAGACCTCTGCATATAAGGAAGAAGAAGAGGTCACAAGACAGATTTTAAAAAATCTCAGAACAAAGCCACCTCATCTACAACACTTTAAATGGAAATCAAGCTGACGACTGAAAGACTGGCCTGCTCCAGAAGCACATTTTCCTGTTCCCTGTATGACAATCAGAGGGTGGTTTCAGTTCAGCCGTGGCTGAGCTGCTGTATGGTAAAACTCACTGATGAATGAGCTACTTTAAAACTTTGTCCTCTTGGTGGCTCAGCTTCTCCAGTGTGTCCAAAATGTTTGTTTATAAGGGGGAAATGACTAAGTGGCCTGTGCAGAAATGAAGGCAGTTGAGGCTCCAGCTTTGGTAAATTGCCCATGGTGTCAGGCAGATGAGGCTGGGGAAGCCCCATGAAAGCAGGGGCTGAAGGCAGCAGAGGGGATGCAGCTCCATCCTCACCACTGGCAGGTGACTCAAGGAGTTCAGGTTCTGACATCTGCTTCAGCCCACTGGAGCCCTGAGAGAAAACCTGAATGTCACATCACACTGCTCTGACCCCACCTCTTCCCCCACAACCATCCTCACACTTCTGCTAAAAAAATCCTGCCCTCAAACACACTTAGTCTCTCAGAGCACAAACCAAGCATCAGAGAACCAGTCCTTTCTTCCCCAGACAACAAAAAGCTAGAAGTGGCAGCACCAAGGCAGCTTTCTTTGTCTTTACATCTCCACAGGCTGTCAACTCTGAAACCTAATGGTGGTGCTAACACAGCAGCTACCTTTGGCTTGTGTCCAGGGACCATTGCAGCAGGCTGCCAACTGCAGTGGGCTTGTGCCACCATCCCATACTCCTTCCACAAAGCCCCAGCTCCTCAGAGGGAGGATCCGGCTTACTGCAAGTGTTTGCATGACAGAGCCACTCCAGCATGCCACAGACTGAAAACCTGGAAAGTCACCTCTGTCATAGGACAAACTACAACCCACACAACACAGCCTTGTCTCACTCACCAAGAATGGCTCAGACACTGGGAACAACACATCAGCTCTCTCTGGGAGACCATGGATGCCAGAAGTAACTTAAGCAAAGCTGCTTTTATTCTATTCTATACAAGCAAGCAAAGACCTTGAACCTTTATCATGCACTTATCACCAGGACAACCAAGAAATGTGCTTGAACCCTGGCCAATATGTTTTTCTTTCTGCTTCACAAAATACATGAATTGCAAGACCAAGCTGTCTTCAGGAACATTTGTGCCTCAGAGACAGCAGCAAGGTTTCCAGGGTAAACTCAAATGAACTCTTATGTCTCTTGTGGGCTTAACCCAAACACAAGTCTAAGGGATTGCAAATGCTGACATCATTTAAAAAACACTCAACCCCATAACATTACCTCTCCCAAGCACAGACCTTTCTCCAAGGCTTACCTCCATATCTCCCAGACCCACTTTTCTCAGGGGTTTAAGCTGAAACACCTGGCTGTAAACCAGGACACAGGCACTTCATATTCTGCCATCCCCAGTCTGGGGGCAGGAGAGCAGGGCTAGAGGCTGACAGCAGCAAAGCAGAGATGTGAAGAGGTGAGCCTGAGTAATTTTGTCTATCACCTGCAAAGCTTCTTAGCATGACTGAAATTCCCACTCACACTGTTGGGTGCTCCAGCAGGTGCTGCCATACTCAGCTCTGAACAGCAGCACTCCCAAGAGCCATCAAATAACTTCCATTGGTGACAGACCATGATGGCATGGGCAGGGTACACAGATGGGATGGGTGGCCAGGATGGGCTCTGCCCACAGCACTGCAAAAGAGTCTGAAGGAGCCCAAGACCTTGTCCAAGTGTGCTTCACACCTTTCTGCAGTAAAAAAAAAGCCTGCAGAAAAAAATCCAAACACTCTGTTCACCTCAACAGTGGCTGCTCCACTGTGGGCAGCCCTGCTGCAGAGATGGAAGGCAATGGTGAGCCCAGTCAGCCTGTCCTGATCCCAGTATCCAAGCAATTCTACGGGAGAGGTCCAGGGAGCACAGCCAAATGGGAGGAGACCACTGGGGCCCCTGCATGGCTCAGGTGGTGGCAGGGAGCACGCAGACCTTTGTGCAGCGCTTAGCAACTGAGTTCAGGTGTTTCTCAGCTTCACTAGTTACACATGGCTAGTTTTTGTCATGGATCTCATCTCCTAATTAATTTACATCATTGTTTTAGACCTTTTTTATTTCTGTTTTCTGGGATGGAGGCATCACAAAACTCTTGCAACACCCTGGAAACATCAGTCCTCCCATTTCCCTAAATTGCATGTGGAAGAGTAGAGGGAAATCCTGGCAATGGAAGCTTGGACTCTAATGCCCCAGCCACTTAATAAGCCATGAGCAGACATACTAATGGATGAATCTGATCAGGCAGTTACAACAATTTCTATGCAAAAGCAGTGCTTCCAAATGGAGAGTGCATAAAATTATGCTAGTTCTGAGTCCATCAGGTAAAAGGCATTGCCACCCTGATTTTAAGCACCTTTATATGCACAAAATTATCTATCACCTCTACACAGGGGATAGCTACTGACTTAGAAAAATAAAAAGCAAATGGAAAGACCCTACTATGAACTTGCTATGGTTTAACCTCCTGATTGTACTTGGATTTGAAAATTTAATTAGAAAGTAATTACAGAGAAACCGGAAATATTGCAGAGGCCTCATCACCAGGCCCGGGAGGTTTTCTTGGCAGCAGAGCAGCTGCACACAGCACTAGGAGATTTCTGACTACTTTTTTACAAAGCAAAAGACAGACTCTAAACATCACTCTGCAGCAAAAAGGCTTTTGACTGATAATCCAATTTTTTTCAGAAAAACAGGACAGGTTTCCCATTGGGCTGTTGGCAGCAGAGCTGCAGAGGCTGCCATCACCGTTGGAGTTAACTGCTGCACCGCAGCCACTTCCCACTGAAGGAAGCTCACGATGGAGCTGCCCTCTTTCTTTATCCCTGTTTGTTATTTCAACAGACCCAGCAGCACCCAAAAACAGAGAGAAAGAAGAAATGGGAATAAAAATAAGTCCTCTAGGACACACAAAGCATTAGCCAGTACTTTTTTTAATCTTTCTGCTTGGCCATATATCTATTGTGTTTTAGAACTGAAATAGCAGAGGGGTCTCTCACAGCAAAGCCAGATCAAATACAACCCGTGGGTGAGCACTAGACTGTATGTACCAGCCTCTAAACAAAAGTGAGGGGGCTGCTTTGCTTTATCTTAGACAGGAGTCTGTCCTGCAATGAGCTACGAGGTCAGAACAGTTCCATGCTGAACAGCAGGGTCTGAACAGCCACACATGCCACCAAAATTGTATACACTAATCACAGGTGAACTCAAATCATTTAGGCCCAACGGCTGCATAGGTAGTTTCTGAGTCCTGCTCACATCCCAACTACAAATGCCGTGGGGAAAAAAAAAGGAGGGTTAAGGGTAATGCTTCCTGTGGCAACCCAAGCATCTACATAATGAAGCTGCTGCAGAAAGAGGATCTCTCTGCTTTGCTCCAAGGAGGCTCCATCCCCCCAAATCTCATTTAGAGAAGGGGATCTACACAGCCCTGACAAGTACAGCCTGCTCCAGAAACCAGGAGCTTGTGAACATACTGCTAACACTATGTACCTACACATCCCTCAGCTTTATGCAAAGCCATTTCGGCATTCCCAGCAGCATTGCTTGGAATTAGGGTGCTGCTGCATCAGCAGTCCTCAGCCCTACAGCCTGAAGAACTGCAGGTTTCACTCAGGGCAATTATAGCACATTATAAACAGAGAATCCTGCTTGTTTTGGAGCCAGCACATAGTGAGTGGCAGGTTCTGCTTCTGCAAATAGCCCAGGAGCTGGTGAGGACAAGCTCACATCAACTGGCCTGAAAATTGCTGGGGTTAAAATGACACCAACAGGGAACAAGGAGGTGTCCCCAGCCTGGCCAGAAACTGGAGTGAATAAGTCTGGGTACTGATCCCCTGTGGGGCCAGGCTCTGCTTTAGCAAAACCTTTATCCTATGTATCTGCAGGAAAACTGAGCTTTCATCCTGAACCTTCCTTGAGTGTTTTAAGTAGCAAAATTTAATAATCACAGGTATACTTTTGTAGACAAACAGATGATTAAGTAATGATTTTAAGGCATGTTCATTATATATAACACTAAAAGTAGGCAATTCATTGGTTCTTAGGGATCCAGAGGGCAACAAATTCATATTGAATTCAATCAGGCACCTGCTCAGAGCAATTCCCACTGGGGAAGCCATCCTACTCTCTAATTATAAAACACTGCATCATTTTTCTAACCTTTGAATATTATTGATTTTTTTTCAGGTGGGGAGAGAGAAATGCCAAGTGTGATGTCAGCAGGCAGCAGTACCTGGCACAATTGCTCTTTCCCAAAGCAGAGCACTGAATGCCAACTGAAGCACGGCTGGATATTGCACAATAAGAGACAAGCTACACTGTGCATATTTGGGGCAATGGAGGCAAGAGTTTGACCCCTTGCGCCCTTGGGGGTTGCTCTGCCAAGGCCAGGTTGCTATATCATTATGATAAGGGTAATCCTGTTAGGCAAACACATCAAACAAATAGTCATTCCTGATTGCAGACCTTGTCTAGGCAGATCTAACCCTGAGTTAAAAATGTGCTGAGCATGCAGTCCTGGGGCACAGCACACTAGGGGCTGGGAGAGGGATACAGGGGGGCTTCTGTGCCTAAGGATCCCATGCAGGCACTATCTGAGGCTCAGGCTAGTTCCTGGAAGTGTCTAAAAATTGCAACAGAATAAGTTCCCTCTCTTTCCCCTTCACTTCTTGTGTAGAAGAGGACAGATGACTCTTATGTCAGCCTGTTTTGCTTCTATATTTATGTCCTGCCTCAGGCTCACAATGTTCAGCTCAGATGCAATCCAGTCTGGTCGTATTAATACATCTGGGAAAATATTTTTAACAACCAACATCAAACTGAAGGCCAAAATGGTCCAAAGGCGCCAGGAGCTCTCTGACCCCTCTTGACCGCTTGCTTACGAAACAGAAAGGCTCCCCAAAAGGTACTTTTTAGTCTTTTAAAGGCCAAGTACACTTTTCAGCAGCTTCCCCCTGTAATATGCTGGGTGAAATTTAATCTCTCCTGTAGCTCTGGAACTTTCTGTAAGTTTCCAAAAGGATAAATGTGGCTCTTCTATTACAGGTGCCATAATCAAGGCTTAATGAGAGGTGGGCTGTGAACCCAGCCAAGGTGAAGAGGACACTGATGACAGCTGGAGAGCATCCTTGAGGCCTTGCAAAACAGCTGCAGCTGAAGGAGCTCATCACCTTGCTGCCCACCTCACTCTGCCAGACCACATTATCAAGGAACCAAAATAAAAAATAAGTTTCAAAGCCTTAAAAATTGGTTTATCCCACTGGTGGCCAACCTCAACAAATCCATGACGCCAGTTCAGCCTCTTATCAGCTGGGACTGATGTCTGACAGTAGTCAACGCTCACATTATGTACTTCCCACATAGACAGTGGAGAGATTTCTGTTCCAAAACAAAATGTATCAGAGCTTCACTTGGGCTCCCAAAAATCAAAAATGGGTAAGGTTGGAAGGGACCACTGGAGGCCATCTAATCCAACCCCCCTGCTCATGCAGAGTCCTCAGGAGCGCATTACTCTGGATTGTGTTCAGGCAGCTTTTTAATATCTCCAGGGATCAAGACTCCTCAACCTCTCTGGGCAACCTACTCCACCAAGAATCATTTGGGATGCAGGTTTTTGGAATTTCCTCAGCAGCAGCCAGGAAATGAGCAACAAGACAAGGCTTGCTCACTTTGTTGTTTCCAAAGCAGATTTTTTTTCATGCCATGGGTCAGGATGGAGCTGACCCTGTAATGCAGCAGAGATTGTAGAGCAGCTGAAGTTATGGGCAACTCAGGTTCAATGTGAAATGATGATTCCCACAAGTCAAGCAAGCAGACACTGACTAATACAAATGAAGACAGGGGGAAGAAGAGGAGGTGGATGCCGAGCAAGACAGTGCAATGGTGAGTCATGAGAACAGGGGGGAGGTTCAAGGCCATGACTCCTCCCCTGGACAGGGTGATGTTGTCTGATGGTTCCAGCAAGGGAGCCAGCAGCATTGCCCCAGCCCAGATCACTGCTGACTCTCTAATCAGCTGTCTTGTTTCTCAAATGAAAATATCTTTGCACTTCCTGGGAAAACTTCTGTATCTTTTCTAAAGTGATTTGATATTCTGAAATGAAAGGACAGCCACTTGCCAAAATGCTCCCCTGAAAACGGAGATGGGCAAAGAGACACACAAAAGACATGTACATGATAGGTGTTACAGACACAGGTAGGTATAGAAGGGAGGTGCTCTTCTCTAAGCATCTGATGTGCAAAAGCCATCCACAGTGAACAGCTCTCACTCACCACCATGGAGGTAGTTGTGCACTCCTCCTTAGCAGGCAGCCCCAGGCAGATTCCCTTGCTGCCTTCCCAACCCTGGTGCTGCAGGCAGCCAAGGGCCCTGAGATGACAGAAACAAAGGACAAGTTCATCAGGTGGGGAACCAGCAGCAGCAGCAGAAGTGAAACCAAAAGGTTTGTGAGAAAATGTTTGTGTGAGGCTTCCACGAGGTGTCAGCAACAGCTATTATTCATCAGAGATGAACAGAGTGCCTGGGGCTGCCATCCACCTCCTCACGTGGCATGTCCTCACCAAAGGAGAACAAATCCTGTCTAGTGACTGCCAGCACCTCTGCCACCACATCTCCCTGCAGGCTGACCAGTCTCTGTCCCCTGTCTAACACAGCAGAGCAGAGGGTTCCCCAGGCAGAGCCAGGACCGCAAGGGCCAGGACAATATACTTGCACATTATCCCTGACCTAAAGAACTCACCAGCTAAAATAGAACAGTCAAAGCAGCATTACTGCACCCCCCCGTGCAGCTGGGATGCTGGTGGCACAGAGAGATTAAACTGAAGATCAGTGATGTACCTGTGGTGAGAGGGGGACATAGAGTGTGTGTATTCCAGCCCAGTGCCCCTACTGCAAAACCCCACTCTCCTCATTCCTTGCTTCGCTTTGAAGAGGTGGCAGTTTTAGCTAAACAGGACATTAGGCATTTCTCTCTGACTTGTTGACAAAGATCCCAGAGGCTTAAAGTGAAGTGTCAGCTGTGCTGCTCCAGCCCACCACGGGTCTGGAGCTGCTGTCCAAACTCTGCTGACCTTTGCTCCTGAGCCTGCCTTCTTCCAGAGGAGACTGGTGTTCAGAGTCAAACCCATGCACAAATTTCTTGCCAGGATTGGAGTAAATCCTGTACCCTTCAGCCCTGTTCAAGAATGAGGGATGTACTCTTTGCCCATCTTCAATCTCATGCTCAAACCCAGCACTAGACCATGTTCAGTGTAGTCCCTTAGAGTGCCTATTTTTATTTTGCTTTTAATTACACCCACAATCATGTCTATTAAGTCAAAATGAGCCTGCCCTCAATTTAATGAAAGCCTTAGGAAGCAAATGACGTCTGCCATAAGAAATGGCAGAGCTTTTCCCTTTGTGCAATTACGTAGTTGGGGTTTCCGTAGTATTAAGAAGGTTTTAGTTGGTCACAGGCTGGAGAAACCAAAGGATCAAGGTCCCAGAGGAGGGTGAAGACGAAAATAGCTCTGAGAGGACACGTCACATTACTTGGATGTGGTTGCACCGACGAAGTAATCTCTGTCATGTGCCAAGGAACCTGTGATAAGCCCTCTCATAGTCGGATCAGTAATAAGATCAGTTACTTAATTCAAAGTGAGTAAAACCAGGCTGGACTGCAAACAAACAAGTCATGTTCGTGAGTCTGTGCAAAAAATTATACATATCAGAAAATTAAAACTTTTCTGGGCTGTCCTGTTACATCACTAGTGCTGAGCACCCTATAAACAATTTTGGAGGCAAATGTAATCCAGTGCAGCCCACACACAGGCTGCCTTTCCTGCAGGAAGGCTCCCACTTCAAATGTATGTGACAAATACAATTTGCAAAGGGTTACCCACCAGCTGTGAGACCAAAAGGACTTGGCACACTCTGGCCTGTTTTTAAGCCAGTGCTGGGGCCCAAAGCACACTATGGTTGTAACCATTCCCACCACCTCCACAGGAGCGCTTGGCCCATGAATAACAGTCCCTCTTCTACACCAAAGACATTAATTTCCTACACAAAAGCCTATTTGGCTTTGCAACTGTGCTTTGACATGTCAGAGCCTTTGGGCTCTGACACCACTTGGCTTGCCCAGGCACGTGTGGAGGATGACTAGAAAGGGCTGGGCAACCTGACTTATCACCACACTGGATATCCAAATTAATGGCAACATCCTGGCAACAGCTAGAACAGGATTTGGTATTCTCATCAAGGCATCCCCCAGAGCAGGCAGCATACGGAGATATGGCAGGTAATACCACTGCCATCAGCGATGGGCAGCAAGGCACAGGCACACACAAAGGCAGGGCTGTAGAATCAGCTTTTTTAAAACAATTTCTTTAGATCCTGAACTTTGGTACAAATTATCCCATGCCTGCAGTCATAGGAGGCAATTGACAGGTGAGTGCCCTGGTGGTAGCAGGGAGTGCTGAAGCGGCTGCCTTTAATGGGTTTTCACCTGGAATCGGAAACGAGCAGTCAAAGAGGATTTTCTGTGTCGTGGCTGACATCCAAGATGCCAGGAGCCGTGGTGGATCTGTGGGGATCCTCGGATGACGAATCGTGCTGACAAATGCTGGACGCAATTCTCTCCGGCAAAGCAGCTCAGTGGATGTTATTTTATTCTCTTCCCTCAGATGTGGCCAGCAAGAGTTCTAAGTGTGACAGTGGCATGCAGTATCCTGCCCAGCTCCCCCACCTGCCTGCACCCCCTCACATGGATCCGCAGGGTTTGGTGTGAGCGTCGCGTGGCAGGGAAGAAGTTACAAAGCAAACCAAGCACAGTTTAGGCATTGTTTCCCTGGATGAATGGTGGTTCAGAAGAGGCATGACAAAGGGGATGGCTGTTCCTCGCCAGCTTCATGCTCATCAGGGGCATGGGGATGGTTGGTAGCATGATGTGGGCTCCCTTCCTGCCTCCCAAGCAGCTTCACAGAGAGGGCTGCAGGAAAGTAGAGCATTTTAGCCCATGTCTGGCAATCCCCCTCAGTGTGCATGAGTGTCTCCCATTCCAGCAGCTAACAGCAGCAGTGGAAGAACTCCAAGGACAGAGAAACCAGAGCTGTGGCCTGTGAATCCATCAGTGACTGGCATCACCCACCTGCAGATGCCAGGGAGTCTGATCTTCTTCACTGAGAAGACAATGACTGCAAGAGGGGGAGACACTGGGGCCAAACACACAGAGGAAGAAGGAAATGTTCTGAGGGGTACAAGGATGGAGCAGATCCCAGCATTTGCTATCAGTAAGGAGGCCTTATGAGAGAGCAGATCTCAGTAACTGCAGCACTTGCTTTCTCAGTGTGTGACTCTTACCTGTACATATGCATTTGAGGGCCAAGGGACTGCGGGTGCCCAAGGGGAGTCCCTGGTGCAGGGCTGCAGGCAGTCCTGAGCTCACCCCACACCATGATCATCTCCTCACTCTTCTGTAGTCCAAACCTGACAGGTGCCTCTCAGAGGGAATGGCTGCAGGCAAATGTCACTCTCTGGAGACAAGCGAGAGCCACAAGTTTAGCAACAAGCACGTGTGTGCACTAGTGCGCTGGCCGAAGGGCAGTGCCAGGCCCCAGCCCGAGCCACCCACGGGGGCGGGCAGGGGGCAAGGCAAGAACTGGCATAGGCCAGGCTGGGCCCTGCCAGGGCGGGCAGGGGAGTGTGACACCGCCTTCCCCGGCATCCATGTACCCGGGCACTGCATGCCTGCAGCGTCCCACGCCCAGGGGCCCGGGTGTCCCACAGCCCCTGTGCCCAGCCCCGCTGTGGCCCAGACACCATGTGTTCTTGAGCCATGTGTCCAGGCTCCGGTGTGCCCCGGGTCCCACAGACTCAGGATCCCATGCCCCCGGAGACTCTGTCCCCTCTGCTCTCTGCATCCCTTATCCCCAGGGTCCCATACCCTCAGGACACCATGTACCTGGACTCCACACCTTTGGGACGCCAGACCCCCGCACTCCTGGGACCTCATACCCCCGGGGACCCCGATCCCTACCCCCTCGGGACCCCACACCCCATACCTCAGGACCCCCATATCCCTGAGGCCTCTCGCTTCCGGGAGCCCCGATCCCTACGCCCCCGACACCCCTCAGCCCGTACCCCGCGACCCCCATGGCCCGGCCCCCGCCCCGCGGCATTCCCGCCCCGCCCCCGCGGGACTCCGAGCCCTCAGCCAAGTTTCTTGGAACTTTGCCTCCTGTGACGCACGCGCCGGCGCCGGGCCCCGTCCTCCCGGCGCAGCCAATGGGCGGCCGGGCCGCCGGGGCGGCGGCCAATCGGCGTTGGCCGGACAGTTCCCCGGTCCTGACCGACCTTCACCGCCCGGGCGGGGGGGGCGATAAAAGGGCCCCGCGGCGGCGCGCGGCGCTCCCGCCTCCTGCCCGTCCACTGCAGCGGACACGGTACGGGCGGCACTGCGGGAGCGGCGGGGAGGGGAGCGGGGGGAGGGAGGCCGTTCCCGTGCACCGGGTCCCTGTGCACTGCGGCGAGGCCGTTCTCCTGTACCGACTCTCTGTGCATGGGAATCAAGGGTGTCTAGTGCACCATGGGGAGGCCGTTTCCCCGTACCGGGTTCCCGTGCGCCAGGGATAGAGGCGTCCTGTGCGCTGAGGGGAGGCCGTTTCCTTTTACCGGGTCTCCGTGTACCGGCGACACGGGCGTCCCGTGCAGCGGGAGCAGGGACGGAGGAAGGGAGGGAGGGATGGCGATCCTATGCTCCGGGATACTGGTGTCTTCCGCACCGGGGGCGGCTCGCTGTCCCCCGCGCCGGCGGCAGGCGGGCGGGCCAGCCCGGCGAGCCCCGGAAGCAGCCCGGGGAGCCCCGGCCGCCCGGCACTGACCGCCCGTCCGCTCCCGCAGGTCCGGGCCGATGGTGGGAGGCAGCCCCCGGCGGAGCCCGGCCGCACGCCATGCCCTGGAGCGTCCGCTGTGTCGGCAGCTGCGGCGCCCAGTCCCAGAAGCAGTGCAAGAAATCATCCTTCGCCTTCTACCAGGCGGTGAGGGACCTGCTGCCCGTCTGGTTCCTGGAGGACATGCGGACCATGGAGGCCTTCCACTGGGAGGACGGGGGCAAGGTGAGCGTGTACTCGCCCTCGGAGGCGCTGCTCTACGCGCTGGTGCACGACCACCAGCCCTACGCCCGGCACCTGCTCACTAAGTTCCCCCAGAGTGCCCTGGCCGTGCCCAGCCAAAGCTTTAGCTGCTGCCAGTCAGCCCCGCACCTGGCCATGGCCGTCCGCTACAACCGCGTCCGGGTGCTCTTCCGAATCCTCAAGGCCATTCAAGCCTTGCCCCCGAGTGACAGAGCCGGCCACCTGGACCGCCAGGGCTGCAGCCGCGTGGAGGGCGGCAAGACAGCCTTGCACATGGCCTGCGAACTGGTGCGGCCCGAGTGCCTGCTCCTGCTGCTGGGGCACGGCGCGTCGCCCTGCCTGCAGGACAGTGCTGGGAACACCCCCCTCGACACCCTGCTGCAGCAGATCTCCCACACGCCGGCAGCTAACATGCGTGCCAAGCTCCTCTGCCTCGACTGCCTCTTCTTCTTCGTGCCTCAGGACCTCAAGTTTGCAATGAAACAGCAACTGTTGGACAACCGGCAGCAGTGGCAGGACCTCCTGGGGGAGAATAGGTTCCGGTGCTTAGTGGGCTTAGCTCCCCCATCGTTGTTTGTCAGAGCCATGCGTGTCTTGATCAGGACCATTTCACCTGAGCACTTCCCAGAGGCTCTGGACAATCTGCCTCTGCCTCATTTTCTAAGGCCTTTGGACTTGAAACTGGAGAGCTAGAGGGGTGGTATGAGAGACTCCCTCTCACCTGACAGAAATAGACTTGTGCTAAAAATGTATCAATATACAAAGCTGCTAATGCAGTGGTCAAGTGTCTGTTTTACTGAGAACAGTGTTTTTTAAAAGAACTGTATCTAGCACTTTACAATATATTTTATTTAAAGATCCTTGTGGTGAGGTGAGGGCTGTGCTGCATTTTATAAAGATGTTCTATGGCATGTACAAATGAGGATATGTGGAAGAACATATTTGTAAATACATCTGAATAAACCAGTGCCAGATGTGATCAAAATACAAATCAGCAGCTGAAAACCCTGGAGTGGCATATGCCTTGGAAAAGCGTGTGCAGGGTGGGGGAGTATCTTTTTGTTAGGATTTCCCTGTTACATAAGCCTTGCTGTCCTGGAACAGGATGACTCCTTTTTACAGCTCTCCTAATACATCTTGGCAGAGATGTGGGGTTTTTTTAAAGGCACAGATGAAAACTTCCTCGTCTTGTACACAAAACCAAAGAGAAGCCAGATACTGTTACAACTTCCCTAAACAAGGCTGGCAAGTATGTGCATCTGAACAAAATGTATTTTAAAATGTGCATAAATAACAGTTGGCTTCCTTGTAAAGTTGTCTCTGTTCCCCTTGGAGGGCCAAAATGTTTGTTGTCAGGCAGACAGAGATGGAGCACACGTTGCTGTGGCCAAAAATGTACCTGCCCTGGCAGGGCTGGACCCTGCAGCCCCTCTGTGTGATTGCTGCAAGCTGAGGGGGGTAACTCAGAGCAGGAGGGCCAGCCTGCTATTCCCGGAGGGAATTAGCCCAGGATCCTAGATCATGGCTTTTTTCAGTGGATTCTGGCCACTCCAGTGCCACTCCCCATCAGTGTGTGATGGCTCAGGTTCAGCTGAGAGCACCATGGCAGTCGTGGTCTGCACTCTGGTTACCAGATTAGTAACTTAGATATCCAGCCTTTCCCCAGCTATCCCTTCTGAGATGCTCTAAGGTACAAACAACATCCTCACAGCTGCACCAGATCAAAAAGCCCTTTCTGGGTAATGTCCTGCTTCTAACACTTCTGTTTTGACCAGGCAAAGGGTACAGCTTCAGTTCCTTGCTGTGCAACCTTTACTCTCCAGCATTCTGGGCAGTCTGGGTGTAACTGGCACTGCCCCTGCGTGTTCTGCAGGGAGCTGTGCTGGCTCCACCAGCCCTTGCAATGATAGTGATCTCCTGGGCCACAGTGCTGGAACCTGGGCTCTGTTCTTGGAAGTTGCCATTGAAACTCTAGGGTTTTGTTTCACTGCTTAAATTCATAGCCAGGAAGTTGTTTGCCACTTGAACTATTTCAGCACTGCTGTTCCCTCTAGGGTCATCAAGGAATTGATGTGCTTAGTAGAGAAGAACAATGTTCAAGGCAGATGAAGTTAATTTTGGTTAAGGAATGAAAAATAAAACCACAGAATTAAGTGCTATAAGATGTTAGTGTTTCAGCAGAATAGAGTGGTATTTCATCTAAAATAATCTCACTACTGCATGCACAATAAAAGATAAACCATACTTCTGAAATTTGAGAAGAAACAGAAAGATTGCTATTCTTAGCCTGATAGCACTGAAAATGTTTCCTAGAAGAGAAAATGTTCCTTTTTCCTAAGAAACCAAGCTGATACATGCTCAAACCCATTACCATGGGAAATTCAAATTCCTTGCTGGAAAACATGGAACAATTCTAACTCCTCTCTTCAGCTACCTTGTTGATTATAAAAATACAGACATTCAGAGAATTAATCCTAATCTTCTAAACCTAGCCACTTTAAAAAAAAAAAGAAATATCTATGTTGCTATGTTCTTTATTAGGGTACACGTTCCCCATTGCTTCTGTAACAATGGTGGGGAAACATCTTTCAAAACAGACAAGTAGTAAAGCAGTCGGGTCTCACTTGCACATGGCAAAGTGTCATGAGGTGGGGGAAGAGACAGAGCTGGGACTGGGAGGGAATGTTTATCAGCTTTGCTGACAAAGACATAACGAGCTTCAGCAGTAGGGAGCTAACTGAGCTCTGGAGGACACTCTTGCTCCGGAGCTGTGAGAGTAATTACACAATGGAACAGCACAACAGGCTGGGCAGGACATCCTACACCTTCAAATGAGCCCTTTAACAAAACATAAATTCGAGGCAAAGGCTGCCCTGTGACTCCCTAGAGCCCTCCCACCAGCTCTGGGGTAATTGATTTCAACAAACAGAACGGATCCCCTCAGCATGTTGTGATGGGTCCAAAGCCAGCTGACTGCTGGGCCCTTCCTGTTATTCTGGGACAGGAGTCAGACTTGGGGCCGAGCCCCCGCTGGGATGGCTCTGCCAAAGAGCCCTCCCTGCATGTGGCTCGCTGTGTCTGCCATGCTGCATCTGGGGAGGAACTGGGGGCAAACTGTGACTACATGGATCACTCACCCAGCTGGGGCCAGGCTTGCTTTTGAGACAGAGTCACAGCTTGGAAAAATAAGTCTTTTGTTTATAGACCAAGCAGTAGCAGCATCAGCTTTCCTCAGACTGACCTGCCAGCACATCTCTGTCTTCTGTCACCTTTAGGGCACGGTGGAGTGCAAGCTCCACAGCCCGTTCAGTTTTCTTTCTCTTGGAACTTTTAAAAGTACCAGTAAGTGCCAGCTGACCACTGACAAGCTTAAGAAAGCAAACATGGACAGTAACTATGTCACTGAAGAGGACTGTGGTGCTACAGCCAGGGAGCTGGCCACAAAGGTGTGGGAAAGAAGATTCACTAAGTCCTAGCACCACAGGAGCACAGGGGTAAGGAGATGAGACTTAAAAGCTTCTGTCTTACCTGCACAGGTTAATCTTGTGACACAAGGCAAATTACTCATCCATAGGAAATGCTTTCCAAAAGAATGCAAGGCAGTAGATAGAACCAGCATTCCTGAAAAGCTTGGTTATAGTTCGTTGCCTAAAAAACTACTTTCTATCAGAAAACAGTGATGAAATCTAGTAAATATGTCCCATGGGTTGCTCAAGCACTTTCAAACCAAAATATTCATATACTACCCACCTTGTAGTACAAAGTGGTTTTATTTGCTGTGACAGGTAAAAAGGGCCTGAAACATTTTCATCCAGAAAGCAAGGGGAAGAGAGGAAGTACTGAGTTAGTTTTGACTCTGCAACTGACTCCTCTCTGCAGCTCCCAAAGTTTAGCCCGCCTAGAGGCTGCTGAAGGAGATGAAGTCTACTGTAATTTTGAGTAACTTGTTTAAAAGCTGGATTTGTGCTCTTTAAAAGTCTTCTTTTATCCTGGCACAGAGACAAGGAACCAAGACGAGAAAGGGGCCAGAGTGCCAGGTTTGTTTACTAATGCCTATTTTGTCCTATGTTTGGTGTTCAAGTCATATGGGTTTTTGACTTGCAGTATAAGAAATCTACTGACATCAGCAGATCCTTCTGCATTGCATCATCCCATGCAGGCAAACAAGGCACTTGTGCCATGTGCTTAATATTTAAAGAGCACTGTAAATCCTTGCAAACCAAGTTTCATAACATCTGAGTTAATAACTACTTCCCTCCCTGCTTGGTGTCAGCACCTGTCTGAAGCTACACAGCCATTCATTCCCTGTGTGGCTTCAGTGGTCTCTCCTCCTCCACCTACAACATGTGAAAAAGAAGTTCTGCTTATGACTTGCCCAGACCACATCAAACTGTCCTCTGTTACCAAGAATCTCATCTATGGTGCTGCAAGGCTGCTGCTTGCACTGATTTACTCCTCTTCCACCACGCAGGTACAGGTGCACATGTAGGACAAGAGTGGAAGGAGCTGAGCTCCCCCACAAAACCTAACTCAGCAGGAAACACAAATACAGTTTGCAAAAATATCAGTGATCCCTCCCTGCTGCTACAAGAAAAGGAACCAAGTTCAGCTGGGGTAGAAGGAGTGCCCCTGCTTGCCCTGATGACCTCTGAAATGACTAGGATCTGTTTGACAAGTGGTTTAGTTGATAAATGAAAAAATATCACATAAATCAACAAAGCAAGTCTTCAGAAGCTTCAGATGAAGAGAAACTGATCATGTTTACGAATAATTGCTAAAGCCAGGAGAGCCTGGTCATCTAGTCTAAACTGTATATGACCCAGGCCAGCAGTTCCCATGTTGGGCTTATCACATCTGATTGATTTACAGCATCTGCTTTAAATCCAACCTTACTTTATTGATTTTTAAACTGTGGTACATCCAAGACTCTCTGAGGAACCTGCAGCTGAGTCAAGCAAAGGTGCCATCCAGCTAACCTCAGTCTCTCATCTGTCCCTAAACCCCAAAACATGCCCTGCCATCAACCCTGACTCCTTATTCCTTATTAGGAAAAAATATTCTTTTCCTAATACAAATGTGAGAGTTGACCACAATGGATCTGAATCAGCAAGGAGAGAGGCAGAGACAATTCAGAGAAGCATGGAAGGCAGAGAGGGACTTTGATCTGTCCCACACTTCAGCTTTCTGAGCAAAGTTTTAGCAAGTCTGAGCCAGTAAGTCTGGATCCCGTGAGAGCTCCAGACCCTCCAGCTGTTGTAAGGTTATGTTCCCTGTACTGGAAATCTAATGGGAAACAGAGCAAATCAACACTTCTCCTTCAGAAAAGCAAATTAGGCCTGAAAAGCTCAATTCCCCAGCTCAGGAGCCATGGCAAGACACCTGCACACCTGGGACATGAGGGGTGACCATGGACCAGTCTCCCCCTCCCTGTGCTCCACTATGGCAAACACAAGAGCAATAAACTCCATAGACCTCAACAGGGAGATGAGCAATTTATGCTGGACAAGTCCTTCCCTCAGGGTCCTCTGTGGAAAGCACTGGAAAGAGGCCAAAGGAGGAGAGAGAGAGACTTCCAGGCAGAGAGGACTTGGCTCAGCCAGGACAGGGAGCAGCTTCCAGCTCCAAGGAGGGCAGCACCCTCCCTGCCTCTTGGTCCCCTGATTCCCTCCCAGTTTGCTGTGAGTGCCACAGCTCCTCTCCCACAATCTCATGGCTCTGAGGGCAAACTGACTGTCCTCCTGGCCGTGACCAGGCAGTGTACAAAGACCTTGACTCTGTTTGGAAGACTGGGCAGCCCTGTCTTCTCTCTCAGGCAGCAAAGCAACTTCCTCCAAAATTGTCCCTCTGCTCCTTTGTTCCCATCCCAGTGGTAATTATTGTTTTGATGTAAGGGGTGTTTTTGTCATCATGCTCTTAATATTCAGGCTTTATTTTATAATCATTAGGAGTTTTTAATAGTGCAAGTAAATTGCAGTAAGCACATACTACATCACACTCATATTTTTAATGTGATGTCATTTTCCTGACAATGTTTGAAGCAGCATTTTAGAGAAAAGCCTAAAAGGATAAGTAATTTCTAACTCACAGTATGAGAGAGAATGAAATCCCTCAAGAAGCTGAGTTTCTGAACATGCTTTCCTCTAAAACCATCTGCTAGTGCTCTCCTGCTCTCTCCCACTCCTGCAATAAGGAAAGCTATTGATGGTTAGTGACTCAAAGTGACAAGACAGAGGGATGCAGATTCTCACACTGATTTCAGACCCTTGTTAATGCCATGCTCAGTCAGGGCTGTGGCCAAAAGCAGACTGGATAAAATTCCCCAGCTAGTAAAGAAGGTGATCTGAACAACTGCTTGTCCACTTTTTCTGTGAGGAGAGGGGCACATCACTTCTGGTAACATAGCTGCAGGCTCTCCCAGCAGGAGTGGGGCTGGGACCTTAAGGGGCCCCAGAGCTTAGGAAAACTGCTGAAAGCACTGTAGAGCCACAGAACCATTGCAGAGCTCTCAGTGCTCTGGGAACAACACTCACATGCCAGTGGGAAGAGCGCGGCACTCCCTTGGGTTCTCCTCCTCCTTCAGATGCCCAAGGTTTGACTCAGCTTTGCTGCTGCCTCATTTTCCCTGCCAGCAGCACCATCAGGGCTGTGGTTAGACCATGAATTCCCTGGCAGAAAACCACCTTCTGAGACAGCCCTGAGGTAAGAGCTGCTGGGAGGGCAGACCAGGTGAGTCACTCAGTGAGTCACTCAGCAGGTAGAATATTTTGAAGGATAAAATGAGGTAATTTCTTCCAAAGTGAAATGCCAGCTACATATCATCCAGGCTGCCCTCATTATGGAAAACACTGGCTGAGGTATTGGAGATCTGTACAACATCCTGGCCAGAGACAAGCAGTTCACATCCAGCAACATCATCCCAACCTTCATGACAGGTCAGCAGTCCACCATCCCATTAAGGCTCTAGGTGAAAGATGCAAGGTGTAGTTGCTCATAATCCTTTGCTCCAGTCACTGTGGTCTGATATTCTTCCTGAGAGTCACCACCCCAGACTGGGTGCACAGAGAGAGGCACTCCACCCTCCATTCTTTCTGTCAGGAATAAAGTCCTCTCTCCAGCACAAGCCTGTCTCAAGATTTTTGTCTGCCACTGACTCCTCCCAGCACTTACACCCCTGCTCTCAGGATGCAGGGGAAGCACACTACCAGCATGGTGATGGGTGAAGAGTATCCAAGCTGTCCTTCACTGTTCAAGAGACTGGGTAAGTTCCAGCTCCTCAGTGAGATCAGGCCCCTGTGGAAGAGCAGAGGAGGAGGCACCTGGGGCGTTGGGAAGACAGCATGGCCAGGCATTCACTGGGGCCAAGCACTATAACACTTTTATCATGAATGCTGTGAGAGCCTGAGTTCCTAATCCTTTGGTACCACATGATATCAACTGTGCTTACACACATGCTTAGATATGACCAGTAACGAAACGCCTGCGGTACTGAGCCACTGCCCACACGATGAACAGCCAGCTCACATCACATCTTCTCCCCTTGCCAATTTAGAGAGATACAGAGCAGTTAAATGGCAGCTTCTGAGGCCAAGCTTTTTCTGAGTAACATCAGCAAACATTCTTATCACTAACATCAGCAAATATTCTTATCACCAGAGGTCTCTGGGTCCGTATTGCCCTGCAGTGACCACTGCAGCGGCCTTTAACTCCTCAAGTCTCACAGGCACTCACAACACAAGCCAGATAGCAGCAGACCTTGTCCTGCAATAGTCCATGCTGCACCTGCAAACAGCATTTTTGCTGGTACCAGCCCTGGGGTTGTCAGGCTGGTGTTTCTACTGCATAGCTGAGCCCCATGGGGCTACAGAGAGAACCACAATGCTCTGCTCAAACACCAGGGCTCTCATGTGTTCCCATTCTCTTTCCACTTTAGCTGAATGATGGGGGAGGAAAAAAGGGGGAGCAAATTACATTACTGGCCCTGACAGTGAGGGAGTAATTTTCTGAGCTAGAGCCAAGCAGAAGAGGGAAGAAGTGACACAGAGCTTGGCTCTGCCCACCTCGAACTCAGAAAGAAATGCTCTGCTGAGCAAATGCTGTGCCTTTCAGAGGGTGCTAAGCAGCACTGAGTACTCACTCTGGGAGGTAATAAGTCCCAGCTGGTAGTCTGGATCTGCATCTATTCACCTTTTCAGCATTTGCAGTTCATGCATGGGAAGTGGCACTGTACTGTACCGAACCAAGGACACAGAGCTGGGAGGATATTCGGAAGTCTTTTGTTCCAGAATCAAAAGAAGCCTTTCCTCCCTCCTACTTGGGATTTGATGCTTTAGAAACTGGTTGCTCAGATACCAAACAAATCTTGTGTAGACTCCCTATAAAAACAAAAGCATAGAAATTTATGTAACCAAATCCCTGCTTTGGACTGTGACCTTACCAGGCCCTGTTCATTAATTAGGCTACACTGAAGCTTTACTCAGATCCAAACCTGACACTGATGCAGCTCACTCTGTAGGAGACACCCTTGCTGATGGGACACATACCAAACATGCTGTTTTAATGCCACATTGACCACAGGTGACCTTGGCATTAAATACAGTGTGGCAGAAAGACGTGTCCTACCTCTCTCTGTTAGCTGCTGCCTGTGAAGAAAAAAGCCAATTTGGCTACCCAAGCTGATGACTTTTAGCATAGCTGGCAGAAGGGCTGCACCCCCTGTGACAGCAAGTCTTGAGCTCTGAGC
The DNA here is from genome assembly GCA_020086605.1 of Lanius collurio. Classification (NCBI taxonomy): domain Eukaryota; kingdom Metazoa; phylum Chordata; class Aves; order Passeriformes; family Laniidae; genus Lanius; species Lanius collurio. Next base: position 5,647,630 of record JACBWW010000004.1, read on the forward strand.
CTACAGAAAACCCATGTTCTTTGTGGTAGCAAAACATGAAACCAGCTCAGTGCTTCTGGAATTTCTACCTGTCTTCCTAGTTCCCAAGTCTCTGCAACATAGTTCTTTATGGGTTAATGGGAAAACATAACTCTTCTGGATTGTTGCTCACTTTTCTGTTGCTATAGGACGTATCTGCCCATCAGGCTGCTCCCAAGCCCACACCCTCCCTGTAAGCTCCAGGCTTGACATCCTGCTGAACTGGGTAGTGAGGGTCACCTCGCTCTGCTCACCACTCTGGTTTGCTCCTTTCTGAGCAGCCTCTGGGAACTGCCTGACCAGTCAGTCTGTCAGCAGCAAACCTTCAATTCCTCTTTTCTCTTTGCCTGCTCTCCTTCTCTATCTGCATTTAGGTAAAGACAAGTTTACTGCTGATTTACCACAATAAAAAACATGAGATGGCTGGTTTTGGGGAAAATGACCAGGAAATAAATAAAAGGGACAGCTCAGGCCTGTTGAAGTCAAAGACTGATACCATACATGAGCACCCACTTGTACAGGGATCACCTCTGTGGAGAAAGACTATTGGAACCAGCACCCAGAGTGTAACAAAAATGGATGTACTACACAAGTCTAACCATTTGCCTTTTACAAGTCTCCCCAATTGTTGTAATGACAAATCACCAGTGGTCAAAGGAATCTTGCTTATTTGTGCTTGTGATATATTGATTCTGAAAATAAAAACAACCAAACCAAACCCCACTTAAGTTACAGCTCCTACAGGTGATGTCATGTGTTATTAGCCTGCTGGTGGCATTGCTTTTGTGCCTCCTCTACAATAAAAAGCACTGTTTTCACCCAGGCCATCAATAAGCCCTGAATGTTCTCATGGACAAGAGAAGTGCTGGAGGACTAGTGTGCAAAACTGCCCTGTGTTCACAGCACCAAATGATTGTACAGGCCATTCATTCATGAGTTGGACTTAATGATCCTTGTGGGAACCTTCCAACTCATAACATTCTGTGATTCTGTGAAAATTACATCAAAGGAAGATGCACTCATTCTTCACCTTCAAAATTCCTGACTTTCTGCTAATGACATTCAGATCTACCAAGCAGAACACGAAGGGACATAAGAGTACTTAAAGAAGTGAAAGCAAGGTGATACCACCTACATAAAGGAATCAAGCAAAGCAATAGAACATTAAATGCCTCTGACAGACAGATGTTCTCATTCCTCCATAGAATTACAGGAATTGTTCCCTTTGTCCTATCTTAAACGCTTCATGGAATGGAACTGGCACCATTTCCTGACAATAGCACAGTGTAATAAGTCTTATGATATGCTTCCTGCCATTAAGCCTGTTCTTTCTTTGTTCATCTTCCACAGGTCAGAATTACTTTCTTCAACATTCCCTGAAACTGTAATTTTACTTCTACTCACCCTAGCAACCATGAAGTGAGGTAGGTATTATTTCAAGACTCTTTCACTTCCATCCCTGCCCCCCTCCCCAAGGGGGAGCATTATCTCTGCTCATACTGGTTTTCTCAGAATGTTTTTCTGAAATTCAGGTGCTTCCAGCTGTTTGCAGTAACCTTGATGTGAACGCATCAACATCAGAGAGAAACAAAGTTACATTAGCACTATGCAATGCAAAAGACTTCACCCCAAGCCAGGAACAAAATTGCAAATATTACACAAAACCACTACCACAGGCCTTCTATGACATGACTATCTTTTGAAAAGATATACTCCTGCTTCCCAACCAGTGGCACAGAATGGTGCCCAAAGATACCCCTTACTTATGTGGACTACAGCAGAGACATTGGGATAAAGAGAGGGGGGAAAAAAAAAGATAAGTTCCTTCCCCAAGTGTCATCCATGTTAAAATTCTATGAGTCACTGCCAAAGAAGAAAGACTGTCACATTATAGAAAGAAGATGCATTTTTTATGCAGAATCACTTGCTTGGGATGGCTTCCAAAAACATCTTACTCGGCTGAACATAAGCAGAGTTGCCTCCAGAGATGTTATATGGCAAAGCCTTAGGTCCTACTAAGAATGTTCCTGAAGCCTATCCAGGGTCCATTGTAGTGAAAGCTCTGCCATGAATATATATATATAGGATTAAATATGAAAGACAAGCATTCCAGTATTCCCTACTTGCCTGGCTGTGTTATCACAAAGTACTTTTTCAAAATAGTAAAAAATAGTAAAAAAAAAATTTTTGTTTTTCTCTAGTCAGCAGGATTATAACTATGACCAGTTGTCATGTTAAGCTCTGGAACTGAGCTTAACATGACAACTGAATTCAGATACTCTCAATCGGTTATTGGGAAAACAGCTAAATACAAGCCAAGAGATCAACAATACCAGTGCTAATAAAAATAAACTCAGATTTATATTCTTTTATTTTTTGGGGGGCAAAAGCAGTGTGCATATTTCCACTGCAGCAGTGTTTTTGGAGCAGTGATTCTCAAAGATGCTCTATCAGGCGCTGCCAAGTGGACCACATTTGTTTATAGAAGTGTACAACTTCTGCGGTGCTTTCTATTAAAAACTAGATGGAAAAAGCGCAGGAAAATGGTGGTGACCCAGGTCAACTCACTCAAGAATTCAGGAATAGCTATTTTAAATCTACTCACTTTGAACAAGCTGTACCTGTAAAACTAAAAGTAACAAAAGGTGAGAATCTTGAATGCAAAATGCAAACAGGATAATAATATGCAAATCATCTCGGTGAGACGCCTGATTGTTGGGTCTATTAGACACTGGATTTTAAAAGTACCCATCTCAAGGTCAGAAATGGGTACTTTTGGAAAACCACTGTCACTCAATGTCCTAAAATGACTGTAAATGGTAGATACAATAATGGCTGTGCTGCTCCCCTCAACATTAACTTTTAAAATTAAGAACTGCATGAAATTTGGTGAAATTCACCCTGAAGAGGGCATGAACAAAGTTTCTTTTGTAGTAATTGATCAAGGATGCAATTTTTGTCCCTTGCATTCCACCCTGACTGACTTTGGGAACTCTAGCAGGGAACCTGAGACTTAAAGCAAGAATCCTTCGACACAGACCTATGAAATCACCCATTTGTCCAGATCTGCAAAAGATTCCTATTATCCCCTACAGGGGCTAGCAAAACTCACCAGGCAGGGAATCCTGTGTACATGGTGAGCCTGTCCATGCTGCCTAGAACAAATGTGCTAAGGGAGACACTGAAGTCTGGGCTCTTGGCAGTACAGTTCTGCAGAGACAATGCTACTCTTAAGGTCCCTGAAGCTGAGAGCAAGATAGATGCCAATCTGCTTCTGAAAGTGGCTTTGGGAAATCACTGGCTGTATGATTGCAACACTCAGGGATTGAATGAAGCACAGCTTTTGAAGGGAAAGCCGAGCTCACCTTGCTTGGTATGCTTTGAAAACTCATCTGGAAAAATATGGCATCTCTCACCCATTAAAAAAAATAATCAAACATCTGTTACCTTCCAGCTCAAAAGTATTCTGTTAAAATCAGGTTTAGGAAGTCACTATATCTCAAGCAGCCAGCAATGGTGAAAAACATGCTGCAAAGGACTAAGGAAAAGGTTAAAACTGATACAAAAATCTGCTGGTTTAACCTCCGTTTTTTTATTGAAACCCAAGTTAAAATAGAAAGAGCTGCTTCAATACATCCCTGGACCTCAACTCACATCCTATAGCAACTAGAAATGGCAACATGGGGAGGAAGGAAAGAAGGTGCCATACAAAACACAGTTGCCTGGGTTTCCCTGGAAGGATTTGCTCTATCTGGGCATCATATAAATGCATGAAAGGATAGGAGAAAGATCACCAAAGAACAGTATGAAAAGCTGTCAGCAGGCCTTAAAAGCAAAGAGATTCAGCTCCCCAGTGTATCCATTCCTAGTATGGACAAACACGTTGCAGATTTTTTTTGTTGTTGTTTTAATCAGGCCTCATGTTGGCAGTATTTTAAGTAATCAGCTAATGAGACCTGAAGCCCAACAAATCTCCTACACAAGTACCTATGGCATGAACGTTAATATTTAACAAGGTCACCATTATTATTGCAGCAGTTACAAAGAGAACCAACAGTGCTACACACGTTATTTCAAAGTGTTAACACTGATCATTTACCATGTTCTCCTCAACTTAAAAGGTCTGACTTTCACCACAGCACCATGGAACAAAGTGCAGGTCCATTGCTTCACATGTTTTTATCCCCAATTTGGAGTGCTGGGTGCAGCTCATGGAGGGAACAGACCTCAGACCATCTGTTGAGGCACAGAATGGAATTAGCAAGACAAGCGTGGGAGCTGAGCAAGTAAAATCTCAGTCATTCTAGCAACTACCCTACTTACTTTGCACTTCCCATGATCAGCTGCCTGGTCTGTTCCCTAGACCAACCAGGGATTGTGGGGTTTCTTGCTGGCAGTTGCAGTTTTTCCCCTGCAGCTCAAGCGAATTCATTCTCTGTGGTACAACCCCCTACTCTGTAGCCAGGCACACGTGCCAGGAATTCTGCTGGGGGCTTCCCTGGAACTTTCCTCCCAGTTTTTTTTTTGTTTGTTTGGGGGTTTTTTTGGGTTTTTGGTTTTTTTTTTGTTTGTTTGGTTGGTTGGTTTTTTTGTTTTGTTTTGTTTTTCTAGGAGAGATCTAGTTAGCTTGATCTTTCACCTGAGCTAGCAGAGCTTAGCTAAATTAATCCAGTCCACATTTAGGGAAAAATACAGAAGCATGACAGCCTCAGCAAGGAGTCATCTGTTGAGTATTCTCATTTCATGCTTTAGATGTTACCACACGTTTCAGTTCCCCATTCCATACACAAGATACCTCTGCACACTCTTAACAGCAGAGAGCTCTCGGCACAGGCTCCCCACACTGATTAGACAGCAGGTCCACTGAATACAAATAAAGTACACAGTCACTTGTGAAAACCCAGGATGGTAAGTGCAGGATGTTAATAAAATTCTGTACACATCTTTAGGTACATTTTCTCTGGATATGAGATTCAAAACACAAGTGTTGTAAATGGAAGTCTCCTTCCTTTATCTGCTGCAAGTGTATCTCAGTTGAGGTTATGAGAAAAGTATATTAAAATGGAAAAACAAGTCACTGGTTTCTTCAGTATCAGTAACAGTGAATAATGTTTGAAAGATTAATCGGTAACTGCAGCTCCACTCAGTGCTATTCAGCTGTGTACTATTCAGTGCCTCTACCAGAACCACAGGCTATAAAAATCCCTGTATTTAGGAGTAATTTCTGAGGGCCAAAATGGAAAGGGCATTTTTCAGTTTGGAGGATTTAGTACTTTTAGGTATTTTATTATCATTATTAGCTTTTACAGAACAGAAATAAAAGCTTTTATATATGTGCATATATATATATATATACACACATTTATATAAGAAGTCCACCATCCATAAGAACATGACGATTCTCAAACAGATCTTTACTTTTCCTAAGCTTTTTTTCCTCCACTAGCATCAAGCAGGATTTTAACCTTATGTTTTACCTTATAGCTAATGTAACAATTTGATAAATAAATTTAAATAGATTTCAAGTCACGTAAGACTCAAGGTCCAAAGGAATCATCATGGTAATTTCACCCAGCTTCTAGTGTGATACCAGCCACAGAACATTCTTAAACATTTGCTGCACTGAACCCAAACCTCACTTTCCATCTCAATTTCAAGCAGTGAGAAATCCATAACTGATAAACCTAGATATAGCTATTCAGCAGACTAGAGAGATAATTTCATTCATCAAGACATTATAATTTTTGTTGGTGAAGCTCTGGTAGTAGTAATTCACAAAAGATAATGACTGGAACTCAACTTTCACTTTCCAGTAATTAAAATCTAGTCCTATATATTACAATTTCTCTTCTGTCCTGCTGATATGAGAGTAGTTATTTTTAACTACAATAACACATTATCAAAAAATCAGGGTGATCTACTTTGTCTGGCAAGGGATCCATCAGTTTTCTTAGCTGGCTACTTGCCACCACAATACTATTTCCAACATGCAACTTTTGCTTTCAGGAAGGCTGCAAGAGGAATACAGCTTCCATCTCACATTTTATAGCTGGAAATCCTCAATCCTACTCCTGACAGTAGGGATGGGATGTAGACAGGGCCAGTTAACGTAAAATCTGGAGACCCGAGAATTTACACCAAGGTTATGAGGAGAACTCCATACCTTCATAAACAATTTATGCTTCACTAATTGCTAATTAACCAGGCAAAGCCATACACATACAAGCACTTGAATTTCAAGCTTTTATGCTCAGAGCAGCATTTACTGAAAAGATGTATCAAGGTTGTTCCTTGAAATCTATCCAGAATTTGCAGAAACAACTAGCAGAAGCTTACTCATTGAAGGGAGTTTTAAGAGAAAAGCAAAAATATAAGCCAGAATATCACACAAGTCTGAAATAAGCCAGAAGTGCCTTTGAAATGCTTGGCAGAACTCATCTATTGAAAAGTATTGTACAGGAGTTACAGCGCTCTGGTGATCACAAGAGTGTGGGAAGAAGGGGGAATTCCAGTCCATTCCATCAGACACTCTGAAAATTATGAAGGCTGAAGACATGTGAAACTTTGTACCTGCACAAACAAAGCTATGTTTAGGCAATGACCCAAGTTCATAATTAAGTGTTTCTCATTCTCAATTTTCCTAGAAGTAGCAGTGTTTTGTATCAACAGTTCTGCTATCTTACCTAAAGCAATTAATGTATTTTCTTTGACACTTGTTAGTGATTTTTTTCTGTACCATTTAACATGATCCTATTTACTTTTATTTCTGTGAGACAAAGAAAACCAAGAGTTTCTCATCTAAGATGGTTGTTTCACAACAACTCATGAGAGTCACCTTCCTTACACTGTGACATCAGGATTACTCCTGCATAATAGCAAGGAGCCAGTGCTGTAAGGAGACTACTGTTTTCCTGCAGGAGTCAGAGAAGCAGTTGAACCAGTTTGTCAAGATAAAAGCTAGGATAATTAGGCAAGGACATTGCCATCTGAATCTGAACAGGATTCCTGGGGCTGGAAGTGTGTTTAAGAGTAGAAGCCTCATTAATCACTGGTATGTTTTCTTGTGTGAAGCTACCCAGGTCCCGACTCACTCAGGAAACAGCTCTCTCCTCTGGGAAGCGAAGCCAAGGTGTTCCTTTTTAAGCCCCAGCTGCAGTTCCAGTATAATGCCAGAAACACAGGAAGTCCTCAGATTATGTAAAATTCAAGGAAGGGTGCAGTTACACCACACGTGGTACAATCACCATTTTCTGCTGGACCATTTTCTAGCTGAGACCACAAATGCCTATTTTTCACTGAGAGCTTAAATATTCAACATGCAATTTTTGTTCAGCATGTAAGGAAAGAAATTTGTTTACTTCTATTAAAGCAAGAGTATCTTAATATGGAGGCAGCAAGCTTAATATTCAAATATGAGACATGTTTAATTGCCTTTGCTTAAAAAAATGAACATTTTGCTGGCTTGATACACCTGTCAAAATTTAAAAAATATGCAAAATAAACTTCACAGTATCTAGGTCCTTATACTGTAATTACTATGTAGACTGGGTCAACATTAGGGCAGGGATTTCATAAGCACAGTCTTTCACAACATCACAATTGCCACACATAGAGAACTCTCCTGTAAATCATACAAAAGATGAGTCTTACCACGGTAATTTATTTCTTAAAAATCTAATTTATTGCACTTGTCTTATAGCACAAACAAAACCAAAAACCTAAATACAGAAATAAAAGTAAAAAAATCCATCCTAATTTTGTTGAAACTACCCTAAAAAGTAGTCTGTAAGAGCTCTTGACACCAATTTAATATTAACTACCATAGCAAGGAACAGTATTATACAGTAAATAAACAACTAGCAAGCTCAAACCATTACTAAGATGACTTTGAAAAATATAATACAAAAGTGTCACTATTAAATAATGCCATTGTACTTGAGCATCTGGTGCTTGGAGGGCACAGAGTTGTTCTTTCTCATGTCCTTTCTCCAAAGTGACTGATTTAGGAGTTGCCATAAGATACTTTTAAGTTGAATTTCAGCTTCTTTGGGGTCCTCAAGACACCAAGCTATGCTTGCATAAAACAGACTGGGTTACTTCACAAGCTGATTTCATTACCATCCACTTCCAGACAGGCTAAAAGAATCCCTCAGGGGTAATTTCCGTATACAGATGAGATAGCAAAGAAGCAAACATATCATCTGCAAAAGGGAAATAAATCTTTCCTTGCTGTAGGATTGAGATTTGACTGAGAACTGACAGCCAATATCACAAGTGCTACTAAAAAAAATATGACATAACTTGGTTTTCTCTCCACCAATTCCCATTCTCACCTTGCACCACGTTTGTTCCAAGTTTAGTGCAGTACACGCATGAACTATTCTGAAAGAGAACAGAGGTTAAAAGGAAAACACATCCTTTTCCATATGTGCTAAGTTCTGAAAACAGAAACATCCCCACTTTTCAACTCTTGGCCTTTCCTCAAGCTGGCTCTTTTACAGTATTGGTTAGCAGCTGCTTAAAACATTCTGATGATTTATAAGCTTAGAACGAACACAAAATAACTCCTCCGCCTACATACTGAACTCGGGTTCTCTCATCTATAGTTCTATTGCTTAAAAAAGATGAGGTATCTTTGAAAGAAGATTTAGTATAAAGAAAAATAAACTGCAATGATTAACTTAGGTTACTTCCCAGTTCATCACATACTCCTGTTGCAACATCTGTTAAGTATAAGACACTTCAAAATTTAGCTAACATAGCTAAAAATCAGAATATTGTTAAGTATTTTCTCACAATATCACAATTTTTAATGGGATATATAGGTAATTCTATCAATTACCTTTTTATTCTTCCTACATCTAAGTTTGGTACTCAAAACAATATGAGTCCAAATGTTAAAGCACTGGCTGGAGGCACAAATACAGCACAACAGGAATTATGAAAGCTGCCTTGTACATTCCTGCTTTGTACTACAAACCCATCAAGCTACTTCTTCTTATTCCAAACTGGGACTCACCCCCAAAGCTCTGTCAGCTTCCTGATGGCTATGGAAATGGGCAAAAGTCCCCCTGATATCAGGTGTAATCCAAACTTCTACCTTGTGAATGAAGCCAAATTATGAACGAAATTTCTGGAAATGGAAGGTTAGTATAGCCTTGAAATTATTTATATGGAAATGGATCAAACTAAGTTCATTTCAACAATACAGTGTAATCATGATGTTCTCAGATCTTACTAAGAAATACTTCACCATATTTTCTTCCATGCTGCAAGGAAAAATAATTCTAAATATATGTACAAGAGTCAGGGAGTGATCCCATCAGTATGGTATAGAGTTCCAAGTACAAGAAGAAACTGAGAAATGCATAATGTTTCCGCTGTAGAGAAATATTTAATGTAACAGAATTCCTTCTCAAAATCAGTACATTAGTGTGCATGCTGTTGTGAAGTACTCACTTTCATTGCTAGTAAGGTTAAATTAAGAGTTATATTTCCAAAGGAGCTTCTACAGTAGTACGGTATAACAACTGCAGTATGCCACATCTAAAGAGTCTCCCAAAAGATTATGTAACAAACATCAGAACTCACAGCTTGGGGGCTATTTAACAGGTCAGTTTTCCAATACAAAAGTGCTAATATCTCAGGTCCAATATGAGTGGCTTTTAGATCCAATATTCTGTACATACATTACAGAAATTGTGTCCTCCTGTTTTTTTCACTGCTTCACAAGCTTGAGAGACTTCATATCACTTCCCATTCATCTTCAAAATCATCAGGGTGAAGCAGAACAGAGGTGTCATTATTTTTCTGCAAACTGTTGGAATGGCTAAAGGTCTTAGTGAGGCGCTGGAGCAGAGATCCTGAAGTACTGATTGCCCACAGTTCATCTAGAGGGGTCACTGCAAAGCATAAATTATCCATCTTTTAATTACAGTAGCAAATTCCAATTCCAAACATCGAATAAATAATATTTGGATCTGTTTTCCCAATTATACCCAGAGAAGGGTTTTACTAATGTGATAAAAGCATCCTTGGTGAAACACTTACAGCATGTGCAGCTCTCCCTGCATATGGTCAGCTTGAGCACCATCAGGCAGAACTCAAAGCAGACATCACAATGTTTTGGGCAGACTGTCATGCAGAACCAACTTGCCTGTTAAACGTGAGACATTCCCAGGAATCTTCTTCCAGTAGTCTCCTGCAGGATTCTTGTCAGTGATGCCGTATCGACGAGCAACATCTCCATTGGGGCAGCGTGCCCACACAGTCCTGGTACTCAGAGCCAGCTGGCAGGCCTGCAAACCTACAGGGAATTGGACATGAGGAGGGAATAATCAGGCTTTCCTAGACAGTAAATACACTTGCAGGAAGTACTTTAAAAGTAGACATCAAGACTGCAATAGTTTATATATATGTTTATATTTTTATATATTTATACATTCTTATGTGAAGCACTGGTGAACAGAAAAGCTTTTTAACCACAGACTTGCTATTCCCAGCATCTATTGACCCTAAGGGTTATCCCAACATGAATAGAATTTGTTATGTGGCCACAGCCACAAGCAACATCCAATCAGAGGACCTTCCTAACACGCTTTTGGAGCCTCCACTGTATGTGGATACCACATGGGGAATAAGCCAACAATTACAATCTTAGTTTGTCTAAAAATGGTTAATATTATAGACATTGTGGACTTTTGCCCCCTTTTTACAAGTACTCCACAACTAAGTGCCGTGAGTAAATTCAGTGACAAATCTTTAGAAAGCAGACAGCATCAATGCACAGTTATTTAAAAAGAAACAAATAAAATTTAGTTTTATTTAAAGGCAAGGCAAAAGTGTAAGTACCTAACCCACAACATATCCAGCACACAGGATTAGTAGAAAGATGTGCAAAATAGCATAAGGTTTTTCTACCCACACCTAGGTAGAAACCTCATGTGATATCCCAATTAAATACAAAACCCCACAGAACAAGTCTCCTAATGCTTAGGAATTCTGTTTTACTTTTAACTGAAAGGGAACTGTACTACTAACTGTATTACTTAGTGGCAGCAGCCTGAAATAACACAACAGAAATTAATAAAAAAAATCATATTTCTCCCAGTTAACTACTCAGTGTTTTTAAGTAAAACCAAGGTCCTCTTTAAAAGACAACCTTTATCAAACACTTGATTGCCAAAAAAAATATTTAAGCAATTATCCAATTTAAAAAAGAACAAGAAAAAACAACTAAACAAAACAAAAACACTGAGAAAATGGCAGACACAAGGAACTGATGCATTAATTTTTACCTGGTACATGTTCCCAGTCAGTGCCTACAGGCATTTCATCTGTAATTCCAACTCGTACATGGACATTCCATTTGCTATCAATTGCCCACAACATCTGATCATTTGGACTTGAATGAATGCTGACCAAGTTGATTCCTACTGGCTATAAAAATTAAGCACAGTATTTAAACTTTGTACTACTGTATCTTTGTACTATTGTAGCACTTGTTTTTCACAGAAGTACACAAGAGAAGTAAAATATTTACCAGATACTAAAGACAGGGAGAAGTGTAACTGATATTTTATCTGCTATTGTACAAAATTATCCATTTTCCAAGAAGTTGAGCCCTTTGTAAGTACAAAAGGAACATGAACAAATTTATCATTACTGATAATGATATTCATATTTAATGTTGCAGCATTCAAGTTTAATAATGCTAGTATTTGCTTAACCACTGCTATGCCAATCAGATACAGTTTCAGTTGCAAGTTGGAAGAGGGAAGTCTTCCAATGAAATACACAAAATGCAGACTTTTCCTCTTGCCTTACAGAAAATTTTCCTAACATTACTAACTCTGCATTTTGTTTCTAAGCATATTCTAAGGCAGAACATTTTTACAGTCTGAATGTCTCCTCTTTGCAATGAGATGACACTCTGCCTTCTTGCCTTTACTCCATTCTACAGGAACACAATCATGGAACTCACTGCAGAGCACTGCAGTATTGGGGCAGCCACACCTGAGGAGAGGATCCACACCACTACCTGTTGGCAAACACAAATGAAACAGTTCCCATTCTGCTCCCAGGCAAGTCCTTACTCCACCTCCTTCTACAGAGATTTGCCTTAACTACTGTTCAGAAGCAGTGGTACTGACATTATAACATTGGTGTTTTACAGCAAAATATATCATTCATCAGGCTGGATGATTGCAAATATACTGTGAAACGAGTACTTTGAATAAAATATGAGTATTAAAGAAAAGTGTTTCTCCATACCAGCCTAATCAAGGCACTGCAGAAGACAATATGATGTCTGAAATACATCACCTCCTCACAAAGCAGCACTGCATTCCCTGCTTTAGCCTCATGGGCATAAGATGAATTTCCAGATTGCTAAACAGAAGAGCAAGTAGCTCTCTGTACGCATAAACCCAGGGATACAGAAGCATGATCTGCATATATATATTATATATAACCCAGTCCCAAATGGGCCTTCTGTGTACATAACAGTTACCTGCTTTGGTTTTGGTTTTAAAATTCTGGTCCTGACTTGGGTCTGACCAAGCTACAACCAAGTCTGACTTGCATCACCAAATCAATCCTGTCTATTCAGGTTTCAAGGCCCTTGACAAATTATCTCCTCGTGTTTGCACTCCTTAGGTATTTGCCCTCTCTTGGAAGCTTGAGGCTGGTAGAGGCTTGATCAAGTATTTACCTGTGGTCACAGTAAATTCACAAGTGGCTGCAGTTTGAACACAAGTAAAGCCACTAATTGTCTTGGAAAGCACTGACTACATAGAATATGGAGCTGCCTAGCTGCTTTCAGATTGGTATTACACTACTGTATTGAAAAAAACATCTCAACCAAGAAAAACCCCCAACCCCAAAACAACAAACCACACCAAAAAACCTCCAAACATATCCAAAACCAACCGACCAACCTATCAAATGCCCAAACCACAGTAAAAACAAAACACCCCAAAACCTCCCACAGTTTTCCCATTTGGACTTTCTGCCACTTTCCTGGAAGTGATCCTTACTCCTGGCCCAGTTTCCATTTCCCCCCTCCATTTTTTATTTGCTTTTTTTTTACAGGTTTACAGGCTCTCACTCCCCACTTGTCCCTACTCACCTCCCCACACCACTGTCATGGGGCAGTGCCTCAATCCTGTGCAGCTTCCAGCTCCATCCCATCCCTCTCCACACTTCTGCTCTCACAGTTCCATGTTTTCACATAAGGGAGCTGGGCAGTTATTAGCTCATGCAGGTTGAAGTACTGCATGAACAGGAAACGTTTGCCTTTCAACTTTTTAAAAAATATTTTACTTTTTAAAACCCACTTATCTCCTTCTTACCACATTCTTCTAAATAACCACCTCTCCCAGACTGAGGGCTTTCTGCCACCTTTCCCACATGTGGTCCTCCACACCACAAACTGACAGTGTGTCTGCCTATGCTCTGCAATACACTTCAGGTTCCAACCAGGGTCCTTCCCAAACCATGCCTGACGCCTTGGTGGGACTTTTGTTGCTGAACTGTTGTGATTTCTACACCTTGTTCTCCACTCTCATACATCAGGATCCCATGCCCCTCTTCCATTGTCATTTGTCTGGAAGAGAATTCTCTGAGAAAGAGCTAGAGAGGTATTTCCATCCAAAAAGACTTACTGAGTGCTTACACCTAGTACCTAAGTCTGTGCATTACTACAGATTTACAGGTAGTGGAAGCTAAGAAAAGCAGAGAAAACACCCAAAAAGAGAGCCACAAAAGGAGTTGCATGAATCTCAGCTAAATCGCTCCTGATACCACTGCAGATTCAAGTGTAATCAAAGTAATTACTTCCACCCTATTCTGCAGCACCAACACATCTAAGAGACAAATGGAAATCATCAAATTCAAAGTAACGTGCTTAAAAGCTTGGCCAAATATTCTTCTCATTCTTTGCTTTTCCTTAAGTTTTTCCCTACCCTCTCTGGGTATTTCACTTCCAGCTTCTCTTCCTTTGTTGGTGCTACTTAGCTCTTCCTGATAACCTTGCATCAATAACACAATCTTCTTACTCATTCCTACTGCAAAGGATCCAGGCAATTCCTCTAACCCCCAGCTTTCTGCTGTGGAACAGCCAGTAAAGGACACAACTGACAGGACACCTATTGACATCATTGGACACAGTGGCTTTTGGCACAAACCAGGGACAAGACACTGAAAACAAATACAGGCAATTCTTAGAGCCTGTTGCAGACATTTGACCTCTGTGTTATTTTTTATCCAGAAAGCAGCCATCTACAACAGGAAAGTACTTTCACAGCTACCACAGTAATGTGGATAAAATTAATTTTAAATTTTCTTGACATGATGTACTATTTTCTTGGAACAATCATGCTGATATTATCTCAGATATCTCCCATTTTCACTAAGTTCTAATTACCATAAGCATGCTTTAAGTATAATTTATATAACAAGAAAATCTCTGCAGCTACAGTTAAAGGTTAAATAGAGTTCTCTCATAGCACTAAAGAGAGATATCTGTGCAAATTCATAAATCTGCTGATAACATTTCAGAGACTGATAACCATGAAAATTAATAAAGTATTTCACTGTAGCCTTTACTAGCTGGTTTAACTTCCAACAGCATTCATTAGATTTATATACCTTGGCTGTGAAACATGTCCTATTTGTAATTTACTGGAGAATCTTGAATTTTAAAGAACCTTGCAGCCGTCTCTCAGCCTTCCTGCTCTGACGCACCAAACTGTTTATACATTTATCCATAATATCCATCACTGTGAGAGATCAACTTGTTATGGATCGTTCATGGATCCAGTGCTATTTGATAAAAAATTGCAGAACACTGTTTTTCTAGTACTTGTAGTGCCAAAAATTTCTAAACTCTAAAAATCTCAGAAGTCTGACTCTTTTAGCCAGTCAGATCTGAATGCAGACTCCCCATCCTCTGGTCTTGTGCCTTGGCTACAAACACCCTAGTCACTCTGTCTTTGGATACAAAGAATTTCCTGCCACAACCATGGACTGCAACACTATCAAGTATGTCCTTTTCAACATTAAAGCAATATACTAGGAGATGCAGATATATTTGCTGTCTGCTACAAATAAAAACAACGAAAAACAGCTTGCCACATGTCTGTTGAGAAAACAGTGTTGGTAACATGAACTTGAAGGAATCACATTACTGGCAAACTGGTAAATGCTATCAAGAAACAATGTTTATGCTAAACATATTTAAGTTATCAAGTTGTCCATTAGCTTTATAATTCTGTGAAAGTTATTTCCATTCTTTCTGCAAACCACAGAGAAGTTTCAGTGTAAGAATTTAATTTAAACAATAGTATCAAACAAAATCCAAAGTAAAAACTAAAACATTCTCCCACTCACTCTCCCCTACATACTACTCAAAGGTGTTGTCTTATTGGTCACAGGTGAGCACAAATGGTTAAAGTTCCTTGTCAAGGAAAAAAGGACAAACACATGCTCACAAAAAAGGCACCAGAACATTTTCCACGTCACTTTTCAGGAGCACAGAGTCCATGTACCAGCAAACCTCCATTATCTCTGTTCTGCTGCAAATATCCAGGATAAGGAAGACTAAACATAACATTATCAGTCTGTCCAACCCCAATCCTTTTTATAACAGATTGGTGGCTACATTCAGCACAAATGTTCTCCTTGCCTTCAAAAGACAAATCAGAAACACCTTTAGCTGGTCCAGGTCAGGCTGTAAGAAGGTCACATCAGAGATACTTCGCACACTCTTGAGCATTGAGTGTATCAGACTAATCCATTTTCATGACTAACAGCATCCAGACTCTCCCAGTGAGGACAACAAACAAAGAATGCAACTTAGAGAGACTCTCCCCCAGTACAGGCCTATTTACACATTATTTTCTGAGTTCCATTTAAATGAAGGTTCTAAAGCCCTTTCAGCATTACCTTGCTATATTAAGTGCTGCTTTTTTCTCTGCAGAGAAGTTCAAGGCAATATACAAAAGCAGAGAAGATGAATTTTTGCTTGGTCTTCCTCAATGCCACGTGTTCTTCAGCAAAGCTGGCATTAAATTGTCAGAAAAACATAACTGTTTATTGTCTGTAAAACTGGAGCATTATTTTCCTCAGAAGCCTTAGAACAACAAGGACCCTTTCCCCTACTTTCTGCCTTTAGTGAATAAAGGGACAAAGGCCTTAGTTGGGTATTTCCAGCCAAGGAGACATCTATTGTGCTGTCTATAACTAACACAATCTGAAAGACAAAGCAAAGCCAAGGAGTAAATTCCTTCACCTCTTTCCTCTGTTAGCTCTAAATTTTTTATTTCAACATTTTTCCTGTAGAAACACAGGAAACACAACAACATAAGGTATCAAATCACAGAAAATAAGAAACCAAACCCATGCAACTACTCAACGTTTTCAACAGAACCATAAAATACTTTAAAAATACTTAGTACAACTGTTCCTTAGAAGCAATTAAAAAAATAAATAATTTAAATTTCATGTAACCGCTTTAGAGACCATACAAATGCCAGGCCTATTCAGGTTTGTCCAACTGCCTTCTGGGCAATCTGTTTTATAACTAAGATTATAAACTGTAACGTAAGAGATAAGCTCTCTGTAATTACCACTACAGGTATTTTTAGTAACATACTGAAGAACTGAACTGTTAGGAGAATAAAAATTAATTTTTTACAGAAATGTGTGTTAATAAACACTAAGTGCAAATTCCCACAAAATGGAACGTAATTTAGCACTACGTAACAAAAACCTTGTATAAGCAAAGCTCTGAGTAACCAAGGCTTTTATTTTTTTTATAAACACACTTCAAATGAGCACCAATGAAACACCCTCTCTTGCAGCCTATGTGTGTAAAGTGCACCTCTTCAGTTTTTGAAACTTAGATACCTTACCAAGGAGAGCAAAGCATTTTATGGGGGTTCAGCTGTGACCAAAAAGACAAAATTTTTGAGCAATATGACAGGGGAGGTGGCAGAGGGAACCACCTCCAGGCAGGAATGACACACAACACAGCCCTGGGAAGGCAAATGATTGCTAGATTGGTCTGCAAAGAGAGGTGGTTGCCACTTGTCTGCTCACAGCATCATCATAAAACAGGGAGACAGTGACTGATTATAGGGAGGGGCCTTCAAGTTCCTAATTCAAGGTAAGAGTCTGATGTGTCCAGCACATATCCCAAGGTGTCTCCTTTCTCTGTGCAACCACAGCTCGTACCTGCTAAACCATGATGTGCATCCTCTACCCATGAATTTTTATACTGTGGTGCTTTTACTTTTAAACAGAGTAACTATGAAAAATTCTCAGAACTTAATGATAGTTGTAGTTACTTCATTTGCCCAACTGAATATTAAATGTATTTCTTCATCTCTCTGAAAAATAATTAAATATCTAATTCTGTGTCAGCTAACCAAAATATGGGAATATTGGAAGAAGGTATGAGGAAGTTCCAAGTAATGACCAAACTGAAGTATGAAAACTGATGATTCTCTTTCCCACAACTGTTGTTTTCAGTGTAAACCAGTCTTGTCAAAAAGCAAATACACCACCTTGAGATCACGTTTCAGAAGGACACAGGAGGGTTGCCTACTGAATTTTCTGGGTGTACCCCATTTTGAGCACTTCCTGGGATCTGAAGCTTCTGCTGCTGATAACAATTGCTATCTCCTGTGACAGGCCCCACGCATACTTTTCTGCACGTGGTGATAGCAATGCTTTAAAACAAGTATTGGAAGGCTGTAACTCCAAAGCAGCAAAATACAGTGAAATACAGCAGTTTTCTTAACTAGCAACAAAGAAGAAGATAATAAGCACTACACTCAGCAAGGAATTGGCAGGAGGTCACTTCAGAACAAATGCTGGAATTGCATTTTTTCAGCCTCTAAAAGCACCTTTTATGTAACTTACAATTACTTAAGACAGGCATGCCTGTGAAGAATAGCACAGACTTGAACTTAAAACATTACGGCATTCAAAATCAGCTAAACAAAATACACAGCTGCAGAAGCTTTGATCTCCTATACTTATCTGCAACCCACCTTGAGACAGCTGCTCTTACTACTGCCAAACAGCTTTTCTCTACATCATCTTGAAAAGTGCAGTCCTCCAGGAAAATCTTCTCCCTATTAATGTCTTCAGAGGCCTCACATGAGTGAAGATATATAGAACAACAGACTAGTTAGTCTGGTCTAGAGATAACCAGGCCTAATGAGAGTATTACCTCTCCAACCAAAGCAGACTTTGGCTAATAAAAGACACTTCCCTCAGAATCTCATCTTGGCACTCCAAAGCAGAATTCATGGCAACTCAGAAGATGTCTGTGCAATGGCTGAGCAATGCAAGCTGGTCTGTGCTAGTGAAAACCACTGGACTTGGAAAGAACAGGCATGTGGATATTGCATTGGAAAGAACAGAGATATCCATGACAAGTATGTTCAAAAGTAGCATAGATAATTCTGAAGTTATAAAGCATTTTCAACAGAAAAAATCCCTTCCCCTCTAAATATTCAATCCTTGAAGGTCATTTCAAACAAACCCTTTCCTACATTTCAGCTAAATGGCAAAATCAGATCTTGAGGACTGCTCACCACTTTCTCCTCTAAGTACCACTTAATGCAGAACTGGCCTTAATAACAACAGAAATCCCACTGAGAAATGCAAAAGCAAGGCAGATGCCGAAGAAGAAAGACCCCAGATCCACATTAAGTGTTCTGTAAGGTAAGTAGAATTTTATTTAAATAAAGGAAACAAAACAAAGATTATGACAACCATTTCCAACAAGTCAGCACTCATCCCTAAGGCACAACCAACCTCCTTACCTTTTCTTGACATTCAACATAAGGTATCGAAGTTAAATCTATCCTGCATTGATTTTTCAGAATTATAGATAATTTGCCTAAATTTCAAATGGTATTTTTAAACATCCATTTGCTTCACCGTTTTAATAATTTTTGAATGACTGTGAACAGCCTTAATTTAGTTTTCTGGAAGTCTGTGTGTAAGAAAAAAATAGCTCCTCCTACATCAGTAAGAACTTCTACTACCTGTAACAACTTCTCTTACTGATGATAGCAAGCTTAGAGACACAATTACCAGGCTGTTTATGGGAAGAGTAATGAATCAGAAGTTTCTCTAACTTGAAATGCACATACCATAGGTGACAATTTTATGGCAAACTAATTTAAGCAGTGCTCATCTGCTGAGACCCTGGAAACTACAAATGATCCACTAAAGCTTTATGCAGTAGCCAAACATTTCCTTAAACAAACTCCTTGTACTCCACAGTTCAGACAAGCTATACGGATATTTAAACAGACTTTTGGATTTAATAAAACTGCTTTTTCAATTCTATTCTCTATGAAATTTGGTCACAAATGAACAAAGAGCAGTAATTAAAGAAGTGACAATAAAATCTCTCAATCTATTTTTAGAGTAAGACTGATTGTTTACAATGAATAGATGATTAATCACTAATTACAAATACTTGTTCTGTTTCCTTTAATTTTGTCAGATAAAGTTGTTTAGCTGATAGATGCCTTAATGTAAATCTGAGAAGATGGTTCTCAAGGCCAGTTTTCAAACTGTACTTGTGGGAAGTAAGAGTTTCTCAAGATCAGATTTTGTCTCAGCATCTTTTTTAGAAGGTACCATAAATCAAAGCTGAAATGTTCAAAAAATTCTTTTCAAACAGTTCAACTTGGGGGGACCTTTGAAAGCATCTGAAAGACTTTTACCTTTTGATCAAGCTCTACTCTTTAAAAACCTAAATTACTCTTACAGACTTCACCAATTTTCTGGTTTATTTTTAGTTATTGTTCCTTTAGGCCAGAAATCTAAAAAACACTAAATCACAATAAAGATACACACATATAAAAAGATACTCTACATTATCTATATAAATAATTCTTTTTTCTTGCTCTTTTTTTTTAAATTAAATTTTTTATATATATAAAAATATATATGTATACTGAGACATGCTACAGCAGATGATAGTTTTCTCCTGTGTGTTAACAATAGAATGGAAAAACATTTTCTATTTCCTGGTCTAAAATAATTTCATCAAAGCATTTAGATCAGTTTTGTCAATGTCCTTGAAGCAGCTTCCAAAAAGCTGCTTAACTACATAATTATTTTGACTTCTAAGACTGCAGAACCAAATTGATGAATCACAGAAAACATCTATATATAAACTACTACTGCTCAAGATACTCTAATGATGTTATCAACCCCTTCTGAAGTACTGGATAAAATAAAAAAGAAGTAGGGCAGAGAACACATGTTAATCTTCATCTCAAGAGATACTTCAGTAAGGAGGTACAGAGGGAAGAGTAACAAATGAGAATGGGTTTAGTCTTGATTTAAGAAAAAATACTGTATCAGAGAGTCAAAGACTGAACTTAAATTATATTCACTCATTTTAGCATAAGCAAATCTCATCAAAGTCTGTTAATACCTTTGTGAAGTTGTGCAAAGATGGATGCTGTGCAACTGGAGCACTCCTTTAAGAAGAAGTGACACCATAAAAGCAGAGTCTGCAGCTGCTCACAAGCCTCTCATGAGTCATGAGATCTGGGACAGGCAAGTCATATTGGCTCTGACATTTACTAGGGAATGAAATATCCATAGTTGGTTTTAAATTACGTTATTTGAGAGTGCTCCTGTATCTAAAGCAAGTGAAAAGCAATTTTGATTTCCTTCTTCTAACAGAAAATGGCTGAATCATTCACAGATACTTCTTACAGTATTTCTATAAGAGCAAAGCAGCATGAACTGTGTCAAAGTCAATTAAGGGACAGATAACAGTAAGGTGTTCCTAATAAGCAAATAGTGTTCATTGAAAAGTTCACTCTTCAGACATCATGTTATATTTGTTTTCCAAATACTAAGTTAGCATTTGGAAATACTTTTAAAGTTCACATATTTTCTTATTTTGCATTAAGCCACTGTGAAAGCATGAATGGCTGCTCCTTTAATGACTTGTTTTAACATGCTGGAATTGTCTCAAAACAAGCATGTAGCCCATGAGTTTTCATCTTCTCTGCAAGCAATGTTTGAATTCTTGCCCTTTCATATTGACTCATTAAATTTGCCATGCCAGGAGCTGTCAAGATAACAGGAAAGGGAATGACACTGCTCTGGGTATCAGAAGGTTATAATTTTTGGAAGGTAACACCATCCAGCTTTGTTATCTTATGGGAAATAATTTGATTTTCAACCTTGTCCACTTTTTACATATGAAAGTCACTGCCAAATCATGAGCCACAGCAAATCCCAATTCTTGTAAACATCTTTGTATTGAGTAGTTTAATCTACTTCAGGGAAGGAGTAGAGCATCACTTAATACAGAGAAAATAGTATCAGCATAGAGAAACAACTTTTTGGGCTATTTTCCTGGATAGATCTTCGGTAAGAAGATACCACACAAGTTTAACTCTCTGTCTCTTGGCAAACTCAGTTTAAAGGGAATGTTTCTTCCCTTTTTGTTTTAAGAATACTGCCTTAAGGGGAGATGTGATCACTGACACCTTCAGTCTCCTCTTCCTGCTGCCCTACACCCTTGTCAGCAGGACATGTTACAGACGACATCAGGAAGACCCACTTGCAGCACACCGAGAACGAACACTGTAACCAAGTCCTTTATGCAAGTGGTATTGGCACCTATTTATCAGTCTGCCCTGCTATTCTGCAAAACAAAGTACCACGTCTCCAGGACCACATTTGCAGTACAGAATTAGTCATCTCACCAGTGCTGTGCTAACTGATGGGATGCATATCTGCAGTTTTCATTTCCCTGTTCCCCTGCCCTTCTTTGCTGTTACACCCTGAGATACACACGAGCCAACAACCGGCCAATGAGAGATAAGCAAAACTAAAAGCAAATTATGTAAAAAACAAATGAATGATTGCAACTCCACTGCCACAGATTTACTTCTATTTCTTAATGTGTACTTTTGAAAGTACCACACATTTCAAAATCTTTAAGAGGAATGCTGTAACATCATAAAATGTCAATCAAGTATGCAAACACATCCAGTGCTGCTGTGCTAGATCAGCAGATGGTTCAGTTCAAGCAATTTCGTGCCAAGGAGTAAGGAATGAAATCAGTAGTCAGAGGTCAGTTCCATTACAAGAGTCCCAACCCACAGGAGGAATTACTCCCATTCCATAGATTAACTTGCAAAGTATTAGAGCAGCAATGAAAGCAAGCACTGTGGTTTTAAGGAGAGATTAAAAAAGAAAACAACCAAAAACTAAACAGCAAACAGAGACTGGAGAAAGAAATTTTGTCAGTTTTCTATATTTTGCAAATATGCTTCCAGGTTACTTTAGGAGGCTTCTTTCAACTCTGATCCTCCCAGCTGGCAGGTAGAAAGGATATAAAATTTGGCCATTCTGGTAACAAGGGAAAAGAGCTGCATTTGTACTGCATGCTTACGAATCACTGCATGACAAGGAAAAGTCCCTGAATTCAGGCACAGCACCCTAGCAAGCACCCCAGACTCACAAGGGTGAGGATAAAGGAAGAGGGAGGCAGGCACTTCAGGACCGTGCCACTTGAGCAGAGGCTTCCCACACCCTCTGCCCTGTGCTGTTTGCCCATCCAGCCCCTTGCTTAGCACACAGCAGGTACTCAGGGCATAGCTCAGTGCTACACTCTACTACAAAACCTGGCTCTACTGCTCTCCATGAATTCTAAAATTACTGTTTTATTGTTTAGCACAGAGCTAAACCAGCAGGTTACAAAGAACTGTAATCAACACTTTACCTGTATAGGTGGCTCAATCATTATCCACGCAGGAAGCATCAAACTTGGGTTAAGAGGTTGAGTTCCTACACGGAAATAAATGCCACCATTTGTGTCACAGGCCCAAACATGCTGATTTCCACAGGTCAAGCTGATCAGCTTTACACCACCTAATAACAAAGAGATCATTAGCAACCTGGCATTTTCCTTTCAAATTCAGCAAATAATCAGAACTTGTATTTAGACTTCATTGTATTAAAAAAGCTTTAAACACAGTCACATAAAAATGATTAGAAGTTAATACAACTTGTGGGAGAAAAAAAAAATCACTGGATACAAAGAACGAAACCAACAGGTAGTGCATATGTGAGACATTTCTCTCCTAAATCTAAAAATAAATGTTTTAGTCATAGGAGACTGCAATTTCTAAAGCGCATTATAAATACACTGTTAAAATAACCAAATTCAAGCAGGGAACTATTCTGTGACAAATTTTATCAGTACCTAGACAAACTTTCACATGACCTAACATGAACTCTTCTCTGTAGCTGGCCATGCTTGGAGACCTTTATAGGTGTTGATCTGCTAATACAGTCAGCAAAGAACATTCCTAATGCCATCAGCATTTCAAAAATATGAGACCATATGGGTTATGCTTTTCAGTGTTAACATACCAGTGTCACATCTGTAAATGAAGGAACTGATTTTCAAATGGATTTATATTCACCACTGTACATATTTTTACACCAATCCGAAATGTGCAGCAGTATTTTAACCCTGTCAGCACCATGAAAACAAAGTTGCCTTAAAAGAAGTGTGTGTTGGAATTTAAGCATGCTTTATGCTTGGGTTTAGTCTAGATTCAGGCAAAGACAGTAGGGATGCATATCTGGTATTTTAGACTACAAAGAACTGCTAGTTAACTGTCCATTGAAACTCTTACTCTTTCACATTCATTTTAAAATAGCCATGTGATGTAATGTATCTAACATTTGATTTCCTTTTTTCACCCTATGTCGGACAAAACAAAGCTAAGTAATGGAAAACAAGTTCCAAAGAAAGAGGGACTCAAGCAGTACAGATCCACTAGAGAAGGAATGCTCTGGTCAGATTCCAAACTAAAGACTCTAAAAATAGGCCTTGCTGGTTAATTGAGCATCCCATGCTGCTTGGGATATCCCATTCTTGGTAACAGTTCTGTCTTCAGGGATGTAAAATCTGTCAACAAATCCTTGTAAAGTGCATCAGACACAGCATTCCTTAAAGAGGGGCGTGGAATTTTATCCCACAGAGTTAAACTTCAAAGGATTTATTTCTGCAGAAGGCAATATTCCTAATTGTTAGGGCTTGCTGGGGGAAAGAACAGGAAGCAACAGGACAACATAACTTTATCTTTTAATAGTAAACAGATCCCATTAACCAAAATTATTTAACTTTCTGAATCACAGGAACACAAATCAATCCATCTCATCCCAAAATTTCCTTTAACCATACAGCCTCATATAAAAACTAAAATGACAAACAAAAACTTCTACTGCTTGGCATGAGAACATCTGTACCAATGTTCTTTTGTAGACAGAGGCCTGACTTTCAGCTGCAAACTAAAATCTTACTTAAAATCTCATTACTCCTTCTAATAAAGCATGACTTGAAGCAATGGCTTTGTCACATGATACCTCAGCTGTCAAAGTGTTCTGATCCAGACAAGCACCAGGCACTCAAATGTGGAATCACATATCACCTACTCGGCATAGCTGGTATTATTTACGTATTTACAATTTGATATTCAAAAACACAGCCCTTATGTAAATGTTTTGGGGTTTCTCCCTCCTCCCACTTACTGCGTGTATCTTAGGAGAAGGTCATGCTAACCACATTCACCTACTATTTTACAGCAAGCAGCATGAACCAGCAGCATTGTTTATTGTTAAAACCTAAAGGTCATTCTACTGTGTTTAGAAACCTTGATAGTGATAGTGGAACTCTAATCAAAATAATCT
Source organism: Lanius collurio (assembly GCA_020086605.1). NCBI lineage: Eukaryota > Metazoa > Chordata > Aves > Passeriformes > Laniidae > Lanius > Lanius collurio. The sequence goes on from JACBWW010000004.1 coordinate 5,672,410, forward strand.
ACTAGGTGCTACTCCCACTACATAATGTAAAAGGCAAGATACTACCAACATAATAGGAATATTCCAACCTTAATGCTGGGCAAACCCCATCACCTCCATACAGAATTCTGAACTGCATTTTACAAAAAGTTGCTCCCACCCCACCTGCCCTTCCCAGTTACAGTCCTAATATTTCTGGAGTAAACTTAAACATATACTAGAACAGTAACAATAGCTCTCCAATTTCTTCAATCCCCTTAGAAAAAATAAAGGCTCTTTATTACAGCCATGGATATGCACTTGTTAAGCAGCAATCTACCATATGCAAATTAATTAGAGGAAAAATGCCTAAAACATTCTCACATTTCAGAGCTAACCCACAGTGACAGGTACAGTGGAGTGTTAGAGCATTTCCTGACCCCAGCTCTCTGCTATGCCACCACCATGTGCCAGAGAGCTGACAGGAACAGCTGAATGTAAAGGTTGAACTTCCGAACTGCTGAAGTTCACAGGCCAGGTATTACAGCCAGCCAACACCAGTTACACTGATTTCCTGTATGAATTCTTTTGAGATTTTCAGACAATGGCCAGAAGTTATTTATTTTTTCACTTAAACAGTTGCTGTCTAAACTGCTGGAAAGCAGTGGTTCATGAGGAGAGTTTCAAATCCCACTAAGGAACATGAGAAGGACAGAGTGGACAAATCTATCCTGTAGGTCAGTAAAAGTAAAAGGCATCAATCAGTATTTAACTATAGTTTGATGAGTGATTTGGAACCAATTCATCAGGTGTAAAAAATTACTGCTGGTATACAACTGACAAAAAAGTTAATTTTTAAATACACATTTTAGAATTTTTCCATGAAGTATTACAAATTATACACTAAAATTCTTTACACGAGTCTTAAACTCTGCCAGCTGTGTCTGTCTTTCCTTAAAACCTTAAGTTAAAATTGCTTGTCTGTTCTCAGACCAGTCATGAATACTGCCATCAAAAATGGAAAAACTGCAAAATAGTTGAATTATTTTTAAAATGGTGAGAGAATAGTACATAGTCTCAATTTCCTTTATCTTCACCTGAAATAGGAATGCAGATTAGCATGAAGTTAAGAATGTTCTAACAGACAGACTATTCAAGAAATAAATCTGATTGGAATACTACTGATGATGTTGGCAAATAACCTAATTACCCCAGAGCAAATTCCAAACTGGGACTACATTTTAATGATGAAATAATGGTCAACCACCTAAGCAAATGAAAAGAGCAGTTAACCAGCAACACATTGTAAGCATTATGCTGAACTATTACATCACTATAAACCAGAACATGAGTGTTATCAGCTCACGAACAATGCAACTCTTGGAGCATAATATTTCCTTGGCAGGAAGCTTTAATGACTCTGCTAAAAATGTCTTTTAACCATAAAATTCAGACCTTTGTGCCCTAGACCAGGTGGTTATGGCTGCACTGAGGTACAAGAGCCAGCCTAGTTAAAGCTGCTGGAACCCCTGCACAGCACCGTGTCAGGCCGAGCCACCTCAGACTGACCATCTGCAAGATGCACTGAACACACACAAAGTATCTTGCAAACAGGAAACTTCTTGTCGCCAAGAAAAGCCTAAACAGAACACTCTTGGAAAGCCACAGCTGTTCCTGATGTTTTACAATCACCTGCCAGTAGTACTATTTAATCCAGTAAATGTTATATTCTACATCAGTAGACCAAAAGATATTTCTGGGAAATACAGTATGCTAAGAGATAGTCTACTCAATAAATATGTCATACCTAGCTGGGAGAGATCCAGTTTTGTCCAATGCATCCCTGTTGGGCAGCTGGAGGAAAGTGTTCTGATAAATATCTGCCCAAGACTGTCCAAGCCCCAAATGGCATCCTGGCAGGCAGAGTAGTGCACCATTTCAGCCTCCGGTGGCAGCTGCACCGTAGAAGGACGAAAATGAGGATTCTGATCACTGACACAAAACAGATCCTTGTTGCTTTGGCACAGCCACAAAAAGCTTCCTATGGAAAAGACACTTCTGTTATTAAAATAATTACTAATGCACTCTGAGAAAGCCTACACATCTACTTTTTCTGAAAAAAGCCATCAGTACGTTCGAAGGCAAAACTAAAGCTTCTTGGCTATGTTCATAGGGTAAGGCTTTGAAGTACAAACACACATCCTAAGCCCTTATTTAGGCACTTAAATACTCCCTTTCTCAAATAAAGGAAGTGGTAAGTGATCTCATTTGAAGAAATGTTTCATTTGAAGAAACTAATACAGAGAAGACACACGTAACAGTGCACTATGACCTCTCTTTATTGTTTTGCTCTTTTTTATCCTTGAAAATAGCCTTTGAAAAGCAGCATTCTTTTTCAGCTCTAAACCCTTTTTTGCCACTAAAGCCAGTGTACTTAGATAATGCAATTGCTAACTATTGTAACCAGCAGTTCAATTCCCTCATAGGGTGTCACTTTTACCAATAATGTGTGATTTTGCTGCAGTAACTGCACTGACAGGAGAAGCACTTGGTTAGTACAGGCATTCCAGCAAAGCATGCTCCAAAACCTCAATTACAAATTCTGGCAACTCGTGCTTTGGCAGTTGAGGAAGTCACTGCTCCTGAGGACCACCCATTTCTCTGCTGGATACCACTACCCCACACCAAATGTGAGAGTGAATAATACGTGATTTTAATCTCCAGTAGTTTTACACACACATTTCCACCCTACTTCAACTACTTTAGAACCCTGCAAACAGAACAGACAACCAAAATCTGAAGTAATTCAGGATATTTTCTTACTTACACCATCAATTCCACTCTATTTAAAAATCAGATATTATATGCCTTCACTGTTGATTTACCAACCTTCTTTAGATGAAGCTGTGGAAGCCAACAGAAAAATCCATTTTGTGGCAGAAGCAGTACCACGAGGCACAATATTATTCCAATATGTGCCTTGAAAGAAAGAATAGAGAGGTATTAGTAGGAAACTTGTTTTTCTATTAAAATTTGTTTTCTAAAATTTAAAAGGAATTCTACTGCAATCAATCATTAAATATATTTTAAACAAGATCGTATATGAAAATCTTTCAAGAAACTGTTGGCAGGAGAGGGAAACTTCCTCCTGATACTTATGTAAACACATACAGAGAAAACTGGGAATGCAGAAGAGGATAAAGAAGAATATTAATGGTCTTCAACAGGGGACCAATTTGGTGATGAGGTTAAACAATATCCTAGATGTACTGTTAGTTTTCCTAAACAAAGAAATGTAGCAAATCAAAATTCTATTTTGAGAACTGTAGCAAGAAAAAGAAAGCAATTCCTCTATTAGCTCTGTAAAACCAACATAAGTGTCTTGCACAGTCACACTGATCATGAGCCCAACTCCATTGTGTGAGATAAAACAGGTTCAACAGCTTAAGATTGATTTCTTATCCCAGAGAAGACAAACATGTAGGTCTTAAAAAGAGTAACTTGTGCACAGTTCACTGGTTGACAACGACTTTTCCATGAAAAAATATCTCCCTTTAAATGAGAAAGTATTAAAGACCAAATGCCAATGAATCATTTCTTTTTAAACATATTAAAGCTGCTCTGACTTGCGATTCGTAATTTCTGTGGTGACAGAAATACAGTTAGTTATTTCCTTCTATTTAATTTTCTTCACTTAAAAAAATTAAGAAGCAAAAGCACACCAACCTATTAAGTTTCCCTTTGCTACATGGAATTCATTTTTGCCTGAAGAGATCCAGACTCCACTGCCATTAACTCCGAGGAGGCTGGGCTGACACTGAAGCTGCTGTGACCAAAATGCCATTCGAAGCTTATCAGCCACCTTCTCCACAGGTGCCTGAGCTGCTGTTGCCACTGTGTGAGTTGCCTGGATTATGGTCTGGAACAGGCTGCACTGGTCAAACACTACATAATCAGTGATGCTTACCTGGGGGAAAAAGAAAAATAATGCTCTTGATAATTAGTTAAGGTTTGGGGTGAACTGCACAATGGTTCACCAGAAGCTTTTTCAGAAATATTCGAAGTGTAGGAAGGGAAAAATAAAAATGGTCCATTTTGAGTAATTGTCATGCTAATAAGCCACAATCAATATGAAATGCCAGCTCACAACTCCCTCCTACCCAACAATCCATTTAGAAATCTGCATTCTAAGAAAGCCCTTTGTTTTAGGATCTCTCCCTCTGAAAACATGTTGAACTCTGCAAACTAAGAGGTGAATTTTCAATTTCCCAAAGGAAGACAGAAACTTGCGCAGTGTAGCAATTCAAACCACATGACAAAAACTTGTAGTTTGCAATACTTTGCAACTACCTCATGGACATTTTAATTAATAGTGCAGATGGAGGTCTAAATAAGCAATCACCCAAGTTCTGTCATGGATAACTAGGCTGGCAATATTCTGAGATACTCCTAGAAAGGAAGAAAATGCCTAAGAGCACAAAAAAAGCAGCAGTTTGCCAATAACCTCAAAGCCAAGTTACTCAGGCAAAAAGGGATTAATATGCACATAGACCAAAATTCTTGCAACTTAGGTAGGCATGTAGACAAACAAATTTTCTGTAAAACTGTTTTTGTACTCCCTTCTTCCTCACACCTTTCTCTGGAGAAAACAAGAAAAGCTGGAGAAACCAGAGTCAGGAATTCCAAATCACTACCAGACAGTACTTGAAGTAACCAACTTGGTTTCATCCACACGAAGCAAGCAGCTCCACATGGCTCAGAATGGAAAAATGCAAAACACATTCTTTTGCACAGTGACTTACTGTTCATTTTATCTAGCTAAGGAAAAGGATGGGCACTGGAAGACAAGAGAACAGGCTGTGTTCACCAGCCAGACTTGATGCTCTGCCTCAACAGCATGCCCTATGACCTGGCAGAGCATTTCTTGTGTTCTTGAAAGATTCTTCAATGATGCTCTGGATGACCATGGGATGGTTTTTCCTCACCTCTTTAAAGCAGACCCAAAAAGGGATTTCACCCACAGCCACACTGAAGTTTTAACATAATAAAGAGTGCTATAAAATATCATGCAATTAATTGAATTTATTCTTAGAATCTTGTAGCGAAAATAACATAAATAACAAACCCAAGGTAAAAAACTAAACTGAAAGCAAAATAAAAAAATGCCTACTTGCCACCAATGGTTATCATCTCCTTGTGGTTTCTTTGAAACTATACCCGTCCTGAACCAGAGATTGCCATGGATATCCAAAGCCCATAATGTCTGCTGATCTCCAAGGGTTATGCACACTGGTTCCAAAGCTTGCATTTCACTGGAAATGCAAACAAGTGAAAATGTTAAAAACCTTACTTCAAATTTATCTTGATGGTATTTTAAGGGAGCTATTATAAGGCTAATAGTTTAACATGGTTGAAACTCAGTGCAGCAAACCTAAAAGCACACTTTTGATATCAAATTTTCAGTTATTCAGTACTTTATATTTTATTTGTTTAAGTAAAAAACATTCAACAAGAATAACCAAAAAACCACAAGTCCTTCAAAGATCACGCAAGATTTGAAACTTGGATACATAACAATAAAACTAAACAAGCCCTATTTTGCTCAGTAAAATAAGCAATCAAGAGCAGTATTCTTTAAGTTTTTGATAAAACAGCTTCATAAATGTATCTCCTCAACTTCCTTGACCTAGTCTAAGAACAATACCTGCAGTTCAGGGACCACAAATAGAAAACTCAACCTAACTCTGTGACAAAGATAAATGCTGAATTCAGGACTATAAGTTTCCTGAATAAGTAAACAATTTTCAAGCTCAGAAAGTCAACAGAGTGAGGTGATCATATCAGACACTGAAAAGGTAGCAAACAATGCTAGTTCTTTCAGATAACCTTTCTTGACAATTTAAGAACAAATAGCAACTGCTTTCTGCAATTTTAACACAAAGCCAAAGAACATGAAATATACCTAGGTCAAGCAGGTATTTTCATTAAACAAACTCATTAAAGTACATACAAATTGCACATTTGAGCAAAGACACAATAGTTTCCTAGACTGTTCAAGAGCCAAATACCAGGCTGGGAGGCAGCACAAGTTAAGGTTTCACAATAGGATATTCAATAGATAAAATCACCTGACAGCAAGAACTTGAATTTCTTCCTAAACTTGCTTCAGGCTGATGTCACAAGAGACAGAATATTCTACATTCTCAAAGGCAGCAGTAGAGACTCAGCACTTTTAACTTTATCACAAAGGAACTACTGTGAGCATAGGATCAACTACAAAGCTAAATACCAGCTACACAAAATATTTCTAAAAAGCTGTTGCTGGGGAGTGCAGAAGTGCTATCCAGCTGTGTGGATGACCAAGAAAATGCATAAATTTAACCTCAGAAAACAAACAAACAAACAAAAAAAAAAAAACACCTCAAAAAACTGGAGAGCTCATTAAAACAATTATGGCACAGATTAAAGAAGCAATATTTAATAAAAAAGTCACATGGACAGACGTTATAAAGATTTTTTTAGAAGTGTTCAAGGCTAGGCTGGATGAGGTCCTCAGCAATCTGATCAAGTGGGAGGTGTCACTGCCTGTGGCAGGGGGTTGGAACTAGGTGATCTTCCCCTCCCACCAAAAAGATTGTTCTCACTCTTTAAACTTGCTTCTGTTTATGACAATTCCTTTCATTACACAGCAGTCATTCACCTGACAGAAAAACAGCAGTTCTGTCAGCAATTCTGAATATGTCTGGACAAAGATGAAAGGCAGGAAGGACAGACAGACAGCTAAAATAGCTATATACACACACACAGAGGTGTATACGCACACACAAGTGCAGGTAACACTTTTTCAAACATTAAGGAGTTGCAGCACAGTTATTTGTGTCATTCCTATGCCCAGAATGTCCCCCTGGAGTTATTACCTGACAATATCACTCTTCCACTGCTCTCCTTCAGGACAGAAGCTGCGCACTCCCTCCCGGTACAGCAGGGCCCGCTGCTCGCTCAGAGCCCACACCACATTATTTCTGGATGTGACCTGTGACAGTGGATAAGGGCAGTCAACCTTTACTGCTCGGGCACAAGGACGGTCCACACTCAGGCCTAGAAATCAGAAAATGAGGATTGCTTTACAAACTTTGGCTTTTTGCAACAAAAAAGAAAGAGATACAGCAACTCAGTGAAAGAAAATGCAGAAGGGAATCTCCTCGACATGCTAACATTTGTCATTTGATCATAATTTCTGTGAGTGACTGTTCTTTCTCCAAACTATTAATAATTTCCTCTAATATAGCTGAGTTTACATTTTAAAAAATAAGACACTGTACATCCTTCAACATCCTGCACAGTGCACATCCAGTCCTGTCATTTTTGTTCCTTTTCTCCCTCTAGTGTCAGCACCAGGAACCTCCATTTATAAAACCTCTATTAGAGCTGACAGAACCATTAAAAAAAGGCCCATAAGGGAAGAACTTTTGGCCAAAACTTGCCAGAACAGGGAGATCTGAATAGTGACAGCAGAGCAATTACAAAAGAGCATGGCACAGTGTGTAGTAGTGAAAGGAGCAGAGAAGCTCGGGTAGATTTACAGGCAGCTTGCACACATTTCTACAACTAATTTACAGGAACACATGTTCTTTACGATAACACTGAAGCTTGATTTCCACATGTGAAACTGCATGTGAAATGCCTCAGGAGACACAGCTTTTGTTTCATCTTCTCATGCTGCCAAAGGCAGTATGAACAGACTCATCTGTATGATATTCTAGACTAACAAGAACACTCATTTCTAAACCTCTGAGCACGCACTTTTGTTATAAATATTACACAAGACAGCAGGGGGAATGAAAAGATCCTGGAGAAACAATTTTCACTGGTTGCCTCACATTAGGAAGACAGAATATACTGAGAATTTATTTTTTACATCAGAAGACAAATTTGGAAGCCTAAGAACAGCAGAATGTAAGCTGATGTAATCAAACCAATCTCTCAAAGGGAAGAAAAGTGTTGATTCAAACCTCCACAGAGCCCTGTATGATAAGCATCCGAAATTCACTCTCCATCACCACTATCCATGCCTGTTGGCAATATGCATGTGACCATGGGCAGGCCACTTGATTTTTCTGGAACTTATACATTTAACTAAAAAAAATAATTTTAATAGTGTGTCTTTGAAACAGTGATGTGTACTCAAAACAGTTTTCTTAATCACAAATAATTTTTGTATTGTGCTTCAGTAACTAAATCTAAAAGACAAATTACTAGAGTGCAAAAATTAAATGAAAGGTAAGCAAGAATTCTGATAGCCACTCAGAGATGCTGTGCTGCTTCAGTACATCTTACAGAGTTTCCCCTTAACCCAGTCCTCCTCTTCATTCACCAGTAATTCCTTCATCATGTTATTGGTAATTTTTCTTCAGTAATTTAGCTCTCTGTCCAAGTCCCACATTCCTGAGAGCCCTTGATACTTTTCTCCCTTAACTCTAAAACTAGTACTGCCATCCTTTGTCGCGTTCTCCTCAGCTGGTTCCATGTCTGACCTTCCTGAAAGCGTCTCCAGGACAAAGCTGCCCGGTGCAGCCAGCACACACAGAGCAGAGAGCTGGCTAAAACAGTCTGACGGTGAAATGAGCAGCAGGAGTCTTTGCATAGGGTTCTACAGGAGAGGTTTAATGTGTCTGCACCCCTGCAAGGGTTCAGGGAACTCCCCGGGGGAGAACAATGAGGGGTTCAGGGTAAGGGAACTGATGAAGCAACTCCCAGGGCCTATCAAGTAACAAGGGCTGTAGTCACCAAGGAGCCAACCAGGGGAGTAGAACTGGGGTACATTAACAGAACAAAGCATTCTGGGGAAGCTTTCTCAGCAGGCCCACCGGCCTCTACAATCCTTCATCCTAGCTCTTTGCATTTAGCCTGAATATTGTTTGCATAACACCTTCAAATACATCCTCTTTTATTCACTGAAGATCTTAAAACTAAGGCCATGACTTCAAAGTTGTCACTGCATTATGCTTTTTTCCAATTTGTGCCTCACTCCTATCCAGTGAGAAAGCAGCTGCAAAGATTCCTGCTCCACAGCCCATTCCATTCCCCCATGGCTTTGCTTTCTCTATCACATAAAATACATATCACTTGTCTATACTTCCAAAGCACTTCATGATCTTCTGTCTCAGAATACCTTCCTTTCATTATCAAGTGGTAATTTGGACCTTCAAGAGATATGTGCTTTTCAAAACACAAAGCTTCTACTTTCCCCTATTCTGCCCACTTAAGGCTGAGTTGTTTCAGCGCACCATATCCCTTTCAAAGCAAGGATATTATTTTGATATTTTCTACAGCCCCTTTCCATTTATCTCCATCCATATCACATCTTCCCCATGTCATAAATCCTCTGTACTGTATGTACTCCCCTTGGCCCACACAAAATAAGTGGTCATGAACTGCCTTTTCCACTCTCTTAATTACATAAAAGCTCTCAACTGTTTCCAAGTGTTTCTCAAGATAAAAAGGTATCCTTATGTCCTGGCTGCAGAAAAAAGTTTATAGCAAACTGGGATCATTCGGCAAACTTGAAATCTAATCATCTCAGCCCACAAAAATTCTAAGAGCCTGCAATTAATTCAGGTACCTGTTTGTAAATACAGATCTCCATTTGTTCTGATAATCCAGGCGGTGTCATCACTTAGAGCTACAAATACAGCCTGAGGTAAAGCCTCATACCAGTGCCGTTTTCCTTTAATTGTTACTTTTCCACAAGCAAAAGCTTTATTAGTCTTCTGTTCAATCTTCCAGAGAAGAGCCCCTGTATGAGCAGAAGGAACATAACAGCACTCATCAATTACTGCAACAGTCACAGGTGATGTGTCCTACCTGCAGCTATACTAATAGGAGGGGAAAGCAAACCAGTAGCATCAAACAAAAATGCAAGCTTAAGAAACACTTTTTTTTTTTTTTAAGCAAGACCAGAACAGTAACTGACTTCTAATATATAATAATAGCTTAAAAAAAGAAAAACAAATGGAACTCCAAATTTAACTGCTGGCTTGTACCAGCATTGTCATACTAATTCCCACTGAATGATTCCACAAACTTGCATTTAATTCCATTTTGACATTTTGTGGTTAACATGCTCCTGCATGAATACATCCATGGCTAACTGTGGATGCTAGAAACTTCCACAAATTCAGTGAACAGCTGGGTAAACTCCTGGAGCTGACGGATAACAAACGCAGAGGAACAACATTTTGCCCAGGCAATCTGAGCCACCAAAAACTGCAGCCTGAAACTATCAAGGGCAAACACGACAAATGCTCATTCCTTTCTCTTTACTGCAGGGACCGGCTGTTGTCCACTCTTAAATGTAAGATACTGAGCTGCATGAACCCACACTCTCACCCAGTACAAGTACTCTTAAATTGTTTTGGCTATAGCAAAGCTCAGCTACAAAACACATAGAATTTCTTTTTTCTTAGAACAGATAGCAAGTGCTCCCCTACAGAAAGAAGACTGATATGCACTTTTAGAGATGACAGGGAAGAAAAGTAGTGGCAAGGGAGGAGACAAAGAGATTAAAATGGCTGAGAAACTTCTTATTTTCCCTCCAGTCCTGGAACAATCTGGAAGGTCAAGAGTGATGCAAGTTTATAACCAAAACTTCATTTTTAATCCAACATAATCCTCATTCACAACCATCCAGAATAAATTCATATGCAAATGTACTAAAACTTCAAAGGTTTTTTTTCTTCAGTATTTAAAAAGAAATCAAATCAACTAACCCATGCACACACAAAGCCAATTCTACATTTACAAGAAAAAGAACTTTAAAATTATGAGTCAGAATGGTTTGAAGTGGGAAGGGAAGATCATCTAGTTCCAACCCCTTGCCAAGGGCAGGGACACCTCCCACTTGACCAGATTGCTGAGGACCTCACCCAGCCTGGCCTTGAACACTTCCAGGGATGGGGCATCCACAGTTTCTCTGTGCAACCTGTTCCAGTGCCTCACCATCCTCACAGCCAAGAACTCCTATAGCTCTGCAACAAAAATCAAGGGTTTGTATAGACAAGGAGCTCTTCTCTGCCTACCACTGAACTGCTACTTCTGAAGTTCACTTCAATTAGGCAAATGCATGTTGAAAACCTCCCAAAATGTAACATGTAATATGTAGAAAGACAGCCACCTGAACTAGAACATGGGATGCAGAGGTAGTGAAGATGCAGTCATATAACTGACTATTTAAAAAGCAAACAAAAAGAAACCCAAACCAACACAGTACTTTTACATGAAACAGGCCCTAAACAACCAAGTTTCTGCAAGTAACTTATTCAAAAAAAACAAACAATAAACTGCCTATGGGGAAATTACATATGCACTCAATTGTATCTGTAATCTCACAAAAATGACAAATTTCACCTAATTAAATAATAACTGATATTAAAAAAAAACAAACAAACAAAAACAACAACAACAAAAAAAAAAACCACCCAAAACCAACAACAACAAAAAAACCTCCCAACAAACAAAATGCCCAAGTCTATCCAAGTTCTATATTTACAAGGTGACAGTGCAGCAGAAGCCAACCCACCTGAGGGGGAAACTGCCACTTGCTGGACTCCATCCTCAAACTTCTGCCAGCGCAACCCGGCCGCAGGAAGGGCACTGCAGTACAGGCTGCCTCGGTAGTCCAGGCACCAAATGTATTTTTCTGAGACAACCAGGCTCAGGATGCCATAACCAGGGCCAGAGTATCCCATCCAGCTCTCTGCAAACTAAAAACTGTACAGTCAGAACAGTGTCAGGTGTCTTCAAACTGCATAGGAAAATAAGAACAGCAGCTCTCACGTTTTGATTTAAAAAAAGCTAAACTTAAGTACTTTAATCAATGAATAAATTTGCCTTGTGTAAAATAAAACTACATCTGTCACTGTTCTCTAAGGCTGTACGTGCACAATGAGACTGCTAGAACAACAGATTTAGCAAAAAAATAAACTCTTCCACCCCATCATCCACTTCCCAAAAAGGAAGGCATAAAAATGTACAGTCTGTCTGTAGTCCAGGAAATTATTCATTGTCTAGGAAGTGATGAGCAAAGGGAACAAGACAGCTGGAGGGCAGAGACAGCTAAATACCCAACTCTGGTACTCTGTATGGTAAAGGAGCCACGTCTTGCAAAAATCTCTTTACAGCCTGCTCTCTTAAATTTTGATTGCTCGCATGAAGTGAACTCAAGCACTGCATACATTACCAGGGGAGTTTTCTGAACATGACAGAGTACAGGAATACTATAACCTGAAACTAAAATCTTCTGCACTTTGGGCTGCAGTTGTTAGTAGACAGAACACCATCAACTTGTAACTCAACCTTTATGAATGAGTATTTGGTTGATCTCAATACAAAACTGTTACAGATCTAAAAGAAACAAAATTCCCAGCCTACAAGAACTGCACTTCCTTCTTAAGTCTTCTGCTAGAAGACCCAGTGATTGTAGCAATTTTATAGATTTTACAATTAATTTTAGTACTTCTTTTCTATAGTCTGTATGAGGATTACCCACAAAATAATGATGAAGAGGGATAACAAAAATGAAACTGTCAACATTTTAAACAGTACTAACTACTGCTGGCTAGGGGGCAAAGAGTAATCCTTATTCTGAGTATTTACAGGTAAAATAATCCATAAGCAGAAGCCAGTCATGCAAGATAATTAGCACTAATTCTCCATGAAGTCAGCTGAATTGGGGAACAGCATCACACAGAACTTGGACTGCTGGAGATCCAAACAAGGAACAGCTTTCGAGCGTGACTGGGTTTTATTGTTCACTTTTTAATGGATGGGCTTCTAACAGCATTTTCATTGAGCTGGGAATAATACAGCCAGAACAGCTTCTTTGCATTGCAAGTACACATCACCCATTCTGAAGTTAGATATATTACATTTTTCAAGAGTTACAACACATACTCTTGTTTGGCTTTGTACTTTACATGTGTACTAGAATCAAAAAAAAAAAAAAAAAAAATTTGCTCTCCTCAAGATGTAAAAGATGGTAACCACAGGGACATTTCTTTTGAAAAGCTGTTTCTTTTTAAGGTTAAAGGTACTTAAATTAAACTGTAAAGAAATACCTGATCAGATTTTAGGACCACCATTTCATCTAGGCTTATCTTGGCTACATCCTGTGCACCAGGCACAGCACCAACTTCAGGCATGCTGGTCTCTGAGGATGAATATGGTAATCCACGTCCATAAATATCTTCTTCATCACTTGAGGCAGATTTTTCAGTCTTACTTCCATGAGTGTCTGCTACCCTTTCAGCAGTGCTAGTACTACATTTAGCTTTGATTGAACTTTCAGAATTCCACCCAGAAATGGAACAGTTATCTGAATGAACATTGTCAGAGATGTCAAACTGGAGCGCAGAAGGGTCTGACAAAGCACTATGGATTAGAGAGAGCTGCTGTTGGTCTTCTCTACCAATTTCATCACTGTCCTTTGGTGTCAGGGATGTCTGGACACCAAGCATATTGTGACATTCCAAGAATAGCTGGTCTGCAAGATCTGGATCTGCAGAAGGTTTTTCAGTATCCTGCAGCTTCATTTTATCCAAGTCTTCATCTATTTTACACAATGTAGGAAAATCCTGCTCCTCCTCCTCTTGGCTCAGCTTTCCAGGACAGAATTCATTGCTTGCAGAAACCACACTACCATTACATTCACCATCAACACTGCTTGTCAAGTCTTCTGTGAGCATCAGAGGAGATGCAGATGCCAAAGTATCTATAATAGCTGAAGTACCCATGCCACTGTCACTGTTTGGAAGTTTCTGTAAATCAACCACACCTTCATTTTCTTCATTAATTAGTACAGTTGCTGACTCTGGAGACTGTAGGACGCTGAAAGTTTCTGAACCGTTATCTTCTTGCAAGATCGTATGGGACTCCATACTGAACATGCTTTCCTGATCTGGAGATCCAGTACTCAAATGATCAATGCTGCCACTCATTATGCTGGAAGTCATGGAAAAGGAGTCTGCATTCAAGGAATGGGGACTGTCACCAGAAAGCTGACGCTCATAAATTGGTGTGCCTTCCAGAGAGCTGTGGTTTTTCCTCGTCCCACTTTCTGTTATCACACACACATGAAGAAAAGGGAGAAAAATAATATTACTAAAATCTATTAAATTCCAGTGCCAAGTAAGAAATTAAAATATTTTTAGAACTGGAGGAAGAACAAAGCTAAATCTAAATTTCAACCATACTGGGGTTTTTTTCAATTTTAATAATAAATGATACATATAAAGCCAAGGAAAGTCTTAATATAGTACACAATCAAAATTATCAAGTACTCACACTATTTTATCACACTAAAAAGGATGGCTAAGAAAGACCCTGCCAAATATTCTGAATAGGATGAATAAATATTACACAATTCCAACATAAAAAAGTAAAAAACCCCAAAGACATTTAAAAAGACTTCATGTTTATCACTTTTAAAGGAGATTTTCATCTTAAACAGAAATGGCCCACCACTCAATCATTTCAGAAGCACAACAGCACAATATAAATGAAGCCTGACAAACACAGATTTCTTTCATGTAATGTGCTCTTACAATGAGCATGGCTAGGAAAGTTCTGCTAGACCTACCCTGCTTCTTCTTTTTTTTCTTTTTCACCTTAATTGGCTTTACAATGAGTTCTTGATCAAAATCTTCAGAGCTGATGGTGCTGAACCGTTGTGAAGAAAGCTGGCCTTCTCTCTGAGCTTCTGGAAGTTGGTCTGCACACATCATGAAGCTCGAGCCACTGTCCACAGAGTTCACAGAGCTGCTCCTGCTTCGTGATTCACTTACTACAGAGCAGCCCCTTTTTCTGGTTTCACTGCTCAAGTCTCCCACTCTATCAAAACTTTTCTCTGATAGCGTTGGAGTTTCCAGATCATCTCTCACTGAAGAAGTGCCATTTTTATCACCAGTAACTGAAGGGGAAGTAACCATTTTTCTTTCTGTTTCTACTGAAGGGCTGGATGACACAGATGAAACGACTGATGATGGGGTCAGCAATTTAGGACTTGTATCTGTTAAAAGATTTGACAATTTTGAATTCACATCTGAAACTGTCCAAAAGAAAAATAAAATTATAAATACCATTTCAAGTAAAACTACTAGCATCTAGTTAGTAGGGGCATAACTCTTGGAGAGTATTGAAAGAAAAGAGTATTTATGCAAAAAAAAAATAATTCTAAGCTCACAGCATTTAAAAATAAATATTTGCACACACACACACACAGACACTCTATAAACTTCCTGCAAATTAATCTATATAAAAGCAGTTCCCCCCTAAACCCTGTATCAAGCTTCTATTAACAAAATTATGAATTTATGTATAAAGAACAGTACAGGTCTGCAGCTTGGAACACCCAACTGTATCACACACTGAAGAGCCATCCTAGATCTCTAACTTCTTCATACAAACATTCAGTAGCTTAGAAAAAAAATCAAGAAAAATTATCAGATAAATCACTGTGGTGATTAGAATACACTTCTAAAGGCTCCTTTAAAACTATACATGAAAGTTGGTATTAAAATAAACAGCCTCTAGTAGTTTGTGAGTAAAGAACTGCCTAAATGACTAAAGCTATTGCCAATATGTAATGACAAGAAAGTTAAGATCTCCAGTGTTCAATGAAACTTCTAGCATATTTACTAGCATTTTGTTAATACAAAGATAAGATGGAGCATTTAAATGCATTAGTAGACCCTTTTAGAGAGTTCTAGTAACATAAATGTTTAACTCAGATTGCAACAAGTATTCAACAGCCAAAATTATTTTTGGAATTTTAGTGAACATTCTTTAGATTTATTTGCCAATTCTTTCTTTTTCATTGCTAGGAAGGCTGAGATTTCACCTGGAATGTGGCTGGCGACAGGTGGCACAAAAACAACATATTCAGCTATTGAGACTGATCCTAAAGGGATAACCACAAACAGGAATCCAGACTGCTTCAACATCATGATTCAGAATGAGCTCTCAAATGCACAGATTACAGATGCCTCATTAGGTTAATGCTGATCCACTCTCAAAAAGGGCAACCATATTTAATTTCTTAATGCCCCCATTCTCACTGCAGCCAAAAGAGAAGCTCAGATAAGCAGATAAACCAAATCTCTAAATATAACCTATCAAAACAGATGAGTAACTCCACAGGACCTGGCAGGTTTTTGCAATAATCTGAAGAGTTTTGTGTGGGGTTTGGTTTCAGTTTTGTTGGTTTTGGGGGTTTTTATATTAAAAAAGTATGATAGGCACCATGTTCCATGAGGTACACACTAGTTTATACATACTACACTTACTGATTTCTACATATTAAGCTTACTAATCTATACAAACCTATTGATGACAGTCCTTCAGGTCTATTTGAAATTCTTATTATGTCTCTATCTCCCTTTAAGAGAAAAATCTCATTGTTGGTACAGGACACAGACACAATATCACCATATCCTTCCAGGCCACCAATCAAAGCCTATAAAGAATCAACAGAGAAAGAAATAATTGGCAT
Source organism: Lanius collurio (assembly GCA_020086605.1). Classification (NCBI taxonomy): domain Eukaryota; kingdom Metazoa; phylum Chordata; class Aves; order Passeriformes; family Laniidae; genus Lanius; species Lanius collurio. Next base: position 5,688,914 of record JACBWW010000004.1, read on the forward strand.
CAGATTAACACACTGTTTGCACAACATGGTACTCTTAATAAAAGCATCCGTGGGGTTTTAATCAACGTAAGCAGTTACAGGATAAAGATTTTTATCTTATCAAAAAAAAAAAAAAAAAAAAAAGCAAATGGAAAAAAGAAACATGAAAGAACTCTTTAATCATGATACAGCTCCATTTTTATACTAATCCAAATTCTACAGATCTATTCTTTGTCCACCTAAAGGCAACTAAATATAACAACTTAATCAATATACAATTTGGTGGCAGAAGGGTGGGTGCCACATTACAAATGTTTAATATCATTTAGACAAAAATATACTAACTTGTATCCACTTTCATATGCATTTTTAAGACAATGAAAAAGCTAACACTGCACTGTATACCAAATAAAAGATAATACTTCTTTTTTTCAGACACCAACAGTAGTAGAAGGGAAAGAATAAATAGTTCCAGGCATATTTTATAGGCCTAAAATATCTTTTTCCTTTAACTCCTAGATTTTAGGTTTCTGCATGCTTCACTAAGCATCAAAATTGATTATGACTTTGAGACCTCAAGTGAAACCTTTAAATATATATAATTTTCATAAACAACATATTGAGCCACTTGGTGGCAATGACAACTTGAGGAGGGAGACAATAAATATTCTTTTTTGTTCATTTTAAACATGGATTTAAATCATAGACCTACAATGGGATAAACAAAACAGAGTCTCATGGCATAGCGTGAACAAAAACATGGAAGAAACAAAATATGCAACCACAAGATTTATCTACCTGGTTCACAGTGTCTAGTAAATAGATGCTGTATTCGTTCCAGGACAGCACCCATCCTTCTTGGAAAAAGCAGGAAACAAGCCCAAGGTGTTTCTCTGGAGGGCTGTAACTTCCTCTGTCAGGTGGCTCCAAACGAGGATACAGTTCAAAAGTTTTTATTCCTCCAGCAAATACATCTTTCAATATGAAGGTGGCCTGAACAGTCCCATGAACATCAGACTTCCACAGACGAAGCCCAGGTCGTGCAGCAAATAGTGTCAGGTCACTCTGTTTACACAGGCCAGGTATAAAACATGCTCCAAATTTGCCAGTGCTAAAATGCAAAAGAATTTATTTTAAAAGCTATATACTCAACTTAGAAACAAATTTTAAAACTAATGGCACAAATTTACAACCACAAATTATCAAAAGTCTTTGATTAAAATATTCAGTCAAATGTCTGAAGTGAAAACTTAGTTACAGTAAGATAAGAGCAGTAATTCCAAATAATAAGTTTTCCCTCAGCTTTGGATGTCAGATACTACATCAATTAAGCAAGTCAAATGACTCTTCTTAATAAGCCTCATAGCTCTAATTCCCCTCTGTCCATCTCAAAAAAAAATCCTACTGTGCACTCTTCTTTCTCCCAGAATTAATAAAAAACAAGCAAAACACTACAAACTAATGCAAAGAAGCCTTTACTTGCAAGAAACACAGAACAGACCTCAGCTGTTAAACCCTTCATTTCTCATACACAGAAACATCCCTACTATCACCCAAAAACACCCTCTGCATGTAAGATGGCCCTTGGTACTCCTCTTACTATTCATATCCCTGAAAGATACATCATAAACCCTCTCTGAAGTGTAAATTTCCTCTGCTTAGAGTCAGTCATGCTGCTCTATGACTGGGTTCCCCCTTCCTTACCAGAGAGAGATTACACAAGAGAAGATTGTCAAAGCCACACAAGAGGATCCTAGTCTTCAACTCAAATTTAAGTGCTCACTATACATTCTCCCTATTAACTCACTTCAGTGTATCAGAAAAACAGGGATGCTGACTCGCTTTCTGCATCAAATCACCCATTAGACAGACTTGTAACAATGCTTGCTCACCCCAAGTCACAGTAAACAGAGAGGGACTGCAGAGCAAGTTTGGCAGTGATTTCAGTTTAAACAATGAGAAAATATCTTAAATATTTTTGCCTAATAGTGCCTTGAAAATATGATTGTTACATACTTGTAATCACATACTTTCTAAATAGGTGTAATTGTCATTTCATGTTTGATCACCTACAGCTATTGTAACTAGCTTTTTATGAGCAGACTGCTGTGTTGTATTAATTTCACTGCCTAGATCACTCTGTCTGTAATTCAATTTGAAATGCTAGAATTAATAGATGAGCCTGCATCAGGATTTTATGAGGGTTACTTTTTTCTGGGCTGTGTTCCAACTTGGTTGACAGATTTCTCTTCTGTGTAAAAAAGCAGAGTCCGCTGTAAAGTAGAGACAAGCAGCACCTTCTGGTTGTAATCCAACTGGACAATCGAAGATGGCTCTTCCAGTACAAGGCTGGAGTTGCAAAGACCCTTTCAAAGATACACACAATTCACAAGAGTCAAACCCTCCTAAAAATACAAGGTAGTAACTAACACTTCAAAGAAATTTATAAGCCCAAGAGAAAACAAACAAACAAAAAGCTTTTGAATTCCTGTTTCATGAAATTCACTTAACGAATATGGACTTAATTTACATAGGCAAGAGGGCAGTTAGATAGTGTGTCACACACTATGAAATGTAGTCTCTCTTGGAATATTAGTGAATGTATTTATCTTGAAATCAGCAGAAGCTTTAGGATACATTTTCTTCCTTCTTCCCCACTACCAGGTCATACACACACTGAGACAATCATTACTTTTGGTGATTTCTGTCAAACCAAATTGAGGGACAGTCACAGATAAATCAGGACAGATGCTGTTTAAACTTTTCTTCCATACAGAAATTCAAATTAGCATTCATTTTGCTGACATCTCAGGTCTGTATTAACTAACAAGATATAAGAAAAATTCCATTTGCTAGTAACATGCTAGTGAGCCAGCAGCAACCAAATGTTACTTTGATTCTACACTCTCGACTGAGATGCTGAGCAATTCTGGGAGAAGTACTTCATCAATAGAGCCACATCAATCAAAAGCATCCCTTCCAAACAAAAGAGAAAGTACTGGCTGAAATCTGAAGAAAGATTTGATAGTTCATGAAAAATGAGAAGAATCACTATTTTTTTTAAACTTACTACTTTTTTAAAAAGGTCGGGCAGTTGTGAAGGATATCTAATGGTTGCCTTGCCGAGTGTGCACACACTTGGCCAAGTGTACACATACCAATAAAGTCATCCAACTAAACACTTAAAATCAAGTAACTGCTAAAAATTGAAACACACAAGCATTCTTTCAGAAAGTGCAAATGTGAATTAAGGTCCCTATAACAGATGCTCACCTGGTCTAGGTCTAGTGCAGAGTAGACAATCTTTCCTTTGTCATCTCCAGAGAATAATTTCATTCCATTGGGACTCCAAGCTAAAGCTGTAATGCTGCTTTTGTGGATGCCAGCAACGTCAAATCTCCGAAGCTGTGAAACAGTAACAAAGCAATACAAGAATGAGCTGAAGAGAAAATGGATGCACAAAGCCTATTCAGTGACTCCTGACTGAGATCAAGTACAAAAGCTCAGGTCCTTCTGAAGTTTATTTAGCACAAAAACCCCATAACAACCCAACCACCCCCCCCCCTCAAAGAGATTAGCCGATTATTACACATGAGAAATCTCTCAGAAGCATATTTGATTAAATACATCTTTTGTAATGCAAAGCATGCTTTAATAGTATTGTTTTACAAGCTTAAGGTATGAAGCCCAAGACATTCACAGCTATTTGATCGGTTTCACTTGCTGGCTTTCACTCTTACAAAGAATCATAGCAGCACTCTACTAGGATTGGCCATACTAAATTTCACAGAAGTTTAGCCAAATGCAAAGATTTACCTGTTTGTTCCTTCCAGGTAATGAAGACACAAGCTGAAAAACTGCAACTCTACCTGAGGCTGTACCAACAGCAACCAGATCATCGAAGCAACTCAACAGCTTTACAAAAGTTATAGATTCACACCTCCCCTGTTGAAACAAACCATACAAAGAACATGAGACACCAACGGGAGAGCTCAATTCTGAGCAACTCAGCTTCATTGGAAGAGACAACAGTAAAAGTTAGTATTTACCTCAAAATTATATTTTTTCATCTGGTTTAAATGTCTGCAGTAGAGATAAAGCATTCCAATGCTGCTCCCCACAGCAATGTAGTCTCCATTGGTATCAAGTGCTGTGAGGTAAACCACAATAGAGCGAAAGCCTTTCTGGATCTTTGTAGGAATGGCATTGAGGAGATAATATAAGGGACAAAATTCCTTAAATATAACTGGTGAAGCCACAGATGCCATAGCAAGAATTTGCATCAGCAACTTTAAGGCTGAAATAAACACATCTACATGACCACATAAGGAAATCTGAAAGACAAAAGCAAAAGATGTTTCATTAACTTGTGTGGAGAGAGTAAAACATGAACAGAAAGCCACAATTTAGCAAAAAAGAAGAAAAAATTCTCAGTTTTTGCTTTGCATAAACAAAAAGCAAGTTAAACTCTTGTAGTGAATGTAACCTATTCTTAGAAGAAACTTTTTCTTATCAAAAAGTATATTCCTTAGGTTCAGCTAACATATAAGGATGTATGGTAACCACCAAATATGGGACAACCACTTTTTCTTGCAGCTCTAAGCTTGTCAAAGTTGAGTTCAAATGCAGTATTTCTTCTCATCTGCCTAGTGAAAAAACCGTAAGGCCTCTGACACTGAACAATCCATGTGATATATTTCTTCACCTTTCTGCAACCTCTACCCTCAACCCAACCAGGCCCCAAGAGCATGGGATATTCATTGTGTCAGACAGGGCTGTAAGATCAAAGCAACAAACCAGCATTTGTGCTCCACTCCTTAATGCCCCACAGCCCAAGAAAACACACAGCTGAGAAACAGTTCAGCTAGAGCTGCATCTACTATACATTCAAATAACAACCAAAAAATTAGAATAATGCAGGAAGAAAGGGGGAAAGTAAAAATGAAAAAAACTTCTATTTTGACAGACACAGGAAAGTATCCATGTAGCAACTGAATTTAGAAAGATAAGGAGCAAACAGGAAAAAAGTACCATATGTTCAGCTTTCCTTTTATGGATAAGAAAATAATTTCATGCTTGTGAACAATACTATAAATATACTTCGGGGACAATAACTAAGAATAACAGATACAAAAAGCCTGTTTACCTTCTCCAAGAAAAACAGTGTAGTCACAGCTCATCAGAGTAACAACATACTGGCACCTTCAGAAAAAGCTGACCATGAGGAATGTAAAAATATTCAAAAAATTTAATTAAACCCAGTAAATTTTCTCATCACATCAACCATGACAAGAACATTTTGCAGCCCTAGATGCTGCTTCTCCTCATGGGTGACTTTGAAACACAGAAAGGAAAAGAAGCTTTCACTTAAATTTTATTTTGCCATGAAAAAGTCCAATTAACAGAATGGTACAGAGTCTACCAAAAATACCTGCAGTTTTCCAAGACAAGAATTTAGGACTTCTGTAGACAGGAGAGTTTTCTGTGGTTGTTTAAGATCTTAACACTGAAGATTTTCTTTAGCTTCAGTAGAGTTAGAACTGCCTTAGAGAAACAAATACCAGAAATCTGCAAGATGAAGTCAGAAATGCTCACAAGTATTCTGTGAAGTACTCCTACTGCAATTTGTGATATGTCCTATTGTGCCTAGTTTTTAATTCTCTAAGGATGGAAAATGTTTTTTGTTTGGCAGCTTCATACATTGCTTGCAATGTGTATCAACTAAATTAGAAAAAAAAAAAAAAGAGCTGCTCTAGTTTAATATCTCCATTACTGTGAAAAGCTCTGGGATCTCAGTTTTCCAACTAATTCAGTTATTGGGCAAGAGCATTCAGCACACACACTTTGGGCCCTGCAACACTTGCTGTCAATATACAATTCTACTAAATCCAAAGGGACTGTTTGCATGACATTGCCCATGCATATCATAGACAACACCATAGGAATAAAGACTGCTTATTTGGCTTATATTTTATCTGTAACAAAATCTGTCAGTAACTATGCTAGAACTCATTGCGAGATGTTCCTAATTGTGATAAATTGTACTGCTTGCTAGAGCTTAGAACGTAATTCCACTCTCCTCCAATGTTTACAACCTGTCATGACACATATCTCATGAAATATCATAAAGGCCAGCTGACACGTGTCCAAACTATTTTTGAATGAAGTGTTCCTTTCAGAGATGTTTACCAAGTTAACAGACAACCTCAGTGCATCATGACATTTTCACAATATTTTCACAAACTAATTATTTCCTATCCTACATTTTAAGTCTCCTACCCCTTCCGTCAGCATTTACTACTTTCTATCTATATTCAACTAAATAAAAAAAGAATCCACTGCTAAAGTCTTGTTTGCTGTTCTAAATGTGCTGTTTTGCCATTTTAATAATTTTACTAGCCAATGGTCTTTTTTTCTTTTCTCTAGTAAAACAAAATCTAGTCTTTGTCCTGAGTCTCATATGTACAAATCTTCCTCTGTCTAACCTCAACTTCTACCACTACCCAGCTACTGCCTCATGAATTTCACATATTTTGGTTTTTAAGTCCCCATTGTGACTCTTACAATTTACATCTGCCAGCATCCAAAGCTGCTCTTGTAGCTAGAACCACCTCACACTCATCAGTTACTAGAGGACCTTCCAAGCCCTCAGAATTCATCCTCTTTCTTAGTTTCCATCACTTGTTCTTCCAGCTCAACAAAACCATTAAAATATAGTAACTGATTACCAACTATGGAAATATGCAAACTTGTATTATCCAGAAAGAGACTTTTCTTCTATCCTCTACAATAACTCTATCTGCAACCTGATGCATATTTTGGGAGTTTACATTTAATTTTAAAAAAGAGAAAAAAGCAAAGTTTTATATGCTTTTTCTTTCCATCCACAAAAAAGCATGAGAGGAATTATTTCTTGTCACATACTAAGTTAAATTAAAAAACTCTGCTGTTACGTTAGGGTTCTCACTCTTTGTAAAATTTATGTACAATCTCTGATAGCAAAGTAATCAATAAAACAAATTAAGATTTTGTTCTCTATAACCCATTCACCCTGTACCATCAAAAAAAGGAAAAATTTATCAATGAACTACAATTTCCTTACAAATTAGTGTATACAAATTAGTGTCATCTTGAGTGGTTTACAGACTAATACAACACTTGTACTGCTTATGTAAAAACTTATAAGTGAAATTTCAAAATAATAATTTCATTTAAAATACTACTAGTTAAGTAATTTTATCTACAGTAACCAAATGTATAAGGGACTAGAAGATGTCCCATTTGGCCTGTACATTCAAAACATCTGCACAAATGCCACAGCTGTCTGCTTTTGAGCCTAAAGTCTTCACTATCCCTCTAAGTTGTGTGTCACATATAGCCTCTAACAGCTTTAGGATTAATTGTTATCTGTTTTTCCTACCTCATTAATCAAAGGCAAACAGTGGATATAATCTGTTTTCTTTGGCAGATTTTGGAACTGGGTGTGTATGTTCAGTCTGCGTCAGCCACAGTTATGCTGAAGTACATAACAGTCGTATAGGGCAAATCAGCTTGTGCTAAGCAGCTGGCCTGCAGTAGAGATAAAGTGGAGAAAAACACCACATCAAAAACAATCACCAGAGAGAGTCCTTCCTTCTAAACTCTCAGACTTCACAAGTTCTTAAATACTACAGTCAAGGCTATATTTTGAAAAGCAGCTTTTAAAAAATTTTCTTCTGGTCTTAGAAGCAGGAATAAGGCTCAATGCTGTCTAACAGAGGCAACTAAAGTGAGAGATAATCCTATAGTTCAGCAGAGAGGCAGCAGTTAAAGGTTCAGTGCCAGGATATGCCACAGATAGACTGCAGGAAGCTAAAGCTGTCACTGCATTCCTCTAAGCCCAAAGGTCCTGTTTGTAAAAGCACCATTTTTAAAAAAAAATCTTTGACATTAAAACTTACATTTAAGTTCTTCAGAGCACAGACAAACTCCCCTATGACCACAGCTACACACAACAGTCTCTGTTCTCAGCTAGATCCTGCCAACTAAAAAGAAAAGTGGTTTTCTTTCCTAATACTTCTCACACATTTAGCCCCAGAGCCAGCTACCCCACTGTCACATCTCCAGAGCTTTTCACAGCAGAATGCTGCCAAGCAGAGCAAAGAACACAAATGCACACCCCCCCGAAGGAGCTCTGCTTTTATGTGTCCTGCACACAGGTAAATGACCAGTTGGCACACAGGTCATGGTTACCTGATTAACACACTTGGCTTTACACAAGTAATGAAATGTTGCATTTTTGACTCAAATGAGGTTTGTTTCTTTTCTGTGTGATATAAGAAAGGGTAGGAAAAGCAGAACCCACAGTCACTGCACATCCTTATAGGGGTGGTAAAACTCAGCTGTATTCATGCTGATGGTCTTGTGACATCCTACGAAATCATCACAGGATCCTCAAATGGTTTGGGTTGGAAGGGACCCTCAAGAACACGTAGTTCCAAACCTCCCTCCCTGGGCAGGGGCACCTTCCACTAGACCAGATTGCTCTGAACTCCATCCAAGCTCGCCTTGAACACTTTCACGGCTGAAGTATCCACAGCTTCTCTGGACAACCTGTTTCAGCATCTCGCTACTCCTACAGTGAAGAATTTATTCCTAATATCTAACATAAATCTCCCCTTCTTTCAGTTTGAAGCCGTTCCCCTTCGTCTTAACTTCCCTTCCTCAAATCTATTTTTTAAGCATATTCTATTGAAACATATTCAGACGTTTCAAACCATTCCTTCCCACCAGGTGCCTTCTCGCTGCAGCCCCTGCCAGAGAAGGGCAGAGCCAGTGGCTGCCGGCCGAACACCCGCGGGGCTCCCTCGCCTTCCCGCCGGCTTTACCTCGGCTTATACCGGATTTACCGCCCAGAGCCAGAGCCCTGGCAAGGGGAGGGCGACGCAGCCCCTCCAGCCGCTCCACGGGCGGTAACAGCCGCCGAGCCCCCGCCGGAGCACGCCCCGAGCCCCCTCACCGAGCGCTGCCCGCACCCCGGGAGCGCCGCCAGAGCGCCGCCCGCAACAGGCGCCTGCAGCAGGCCCCGCTTGTGGAGCCCAGGGAGGGGAGCGGGAGCGGAACCGGGCCGGCCCTGAAGGGTGGCCCCCGGCTCCGCAGGAACGCGGCTGCACTCACCGCTCCAGAGCGCGGGCAGCGGCTCAGGAAGGACGGTAAGGAGCGACGTCCGCCGAGGCGGCGGAGCGGCGGCGGCCCCGGTGCCTGCGCCGCTCGGGGGCGGGGCTGGGCGGGGCCGGACGTGAGCGAACTTCCGCGGGGCGGTGAGGCCGCCATGGCGGGTGAGTGAGGGGGGAGTGAACGGAGGGTGGTGGGGAGCAGAGAGGGGCTGGGTTCCGGCGTTTTCTCAGCAAACTAACGGGGTTTAATGTGCCCGTGGGGCTTTGCCAGCCCGCCCGGCCGCTACTGTCACGCCCTGGTATGCACCGTGTCCGGCACCTCGCTCATGCCCCAGGTGGAACAGGGCCCCCCCGTGTCTCCCCATGTCTGTAAACACATCCCTGTGTATCAATATGTAAAGGGTCGGTGTCAGTAGAATTGAGCCAGGCTCTTCTCGGTGGTGCCAACCGACAGGACAAGAGATAGCGGTCAGAAACTGATGCACAGGAAGTTCCATCTGAACATGAGGAAGAACTTCTTTACTGTGCGGTGACTGAGCCTTGAAACAGGTTGGCCAGAGAGGTTGTGGAGTCTCCTTCACTGGAGATTCCGAAAACCATCTGGACGCAAGCCTGTGCCACGTGCTCTGGGATTGCCTTGCTTCAGCATGAAGGTTGGACCAAGTGACCCACTGTGGTCCCCCCCAACCTGACCCGTTCTACGATTCTGTGTGGACTTTACATCTTTTTATGTGACAAACTCTTTTCAGGCATCTCTGTGGATAAAAGTTGAAGCCAGCAAACATTCAGGCAGGGCATTTGGCTTGGCTTTGATCCCTGCTTTGGCTGCCAGGGCAGGGCCTGCTTTGTGTGGCCAGAGGATGTACAGCGGGTTCCTACAGCTCTCTGGCCTCCAGAGAGACACCATGAAACGAGGGCTTTGTGCTCAGCAGGAAAGCACCCACTGCCTTCAGCCGGACCCAGCCTTCCCCCAAACTCTTACAGCTCACGTGTTGCTGTGAATTAATTCTGACATTCATAGCATGAGCACTGCATGCATTCACAGTAATTGCTGCCATGATTTCTTTCTGTCATACATTGCATAAGCATCTGTCATTTGATGTCAGAAGACTGCTAGATCTGCCAGCACTACAAAGCCACTGCTGTCCATGCTGCAACATCACATCTCAGAATGTGCTTGCATTTGTTTAATAGTATAGTTTTCTTGTAAATAGCAGTAGATGAGGAATTAGATTTCATGATCAAAGACAGTTAATGTAAATTCCATTATACTTTAATCAATACTCACCAGTAAAGCAAGGCAATCCTTAGCACAAATAGCTGCTGGACACTGATTTGTTTCTGTATGCTTTAAATGGCTTCAATATTTTTATTTTCTCCTACAGCAAAAAGTCCTCCTGATAGTACTCCAAGAAGGCCTGTTTTATCTGTCAGTGCAAGAAAAATTAAAGATAATGCAGCAGACTGGCATAATTTAATAATGAAATGGGAGAGACTGAATGATAATGGTTTTACTACGGCAAACAAAATAGTCAACATGAGGATCAGTGAGCAGTAAGTATGCTTATACGAGTAAAGATAGCGTAAAGATTGCTTTCATTGAGAGAATAATCTACTTTCTTCACTAGAAAGTTCTTTTTGGAGATCAGGAAATAACATGTCACAGTGGATAAGCTTGCTCTTAGATCAAACTCAGCAGTTGCATTCTTTGGTTACATAAACTCTTTACATTCAAATAATGTCTCATATAGTAATGATATTTGCAAGAAATGAGAGATGTTTATTTTATATAGTCAAACATAATGTATTTAAAATCCTCATATAATGTACCAAGTTAAAATCTAATTCAATAAACCTCAGCCCATGTGACTTCCCTCATTCTCTCACACATTTTACAGTGAGGTAAGTATTACCAAGTTTCACTCAAGTCAAAAGTTCAGAAGACTTTAAGAAAGAATCACTGATTTGTACAGACAAAAAAGTTTTAACAGTACTGATTTAAAAGAAAACCAACAAAGAACAAAAATACCACACCACAACCACCATAGAAAAAAAACCAAAACAAAACCAAACCCACCAAAAAACTGGAAAAGCCCCCACTTTGCTAGAGCTTTTGTTTTCATGCTGTAATGAAAAACCTTAATTAACAGGGCTTTGAGCAGCTTCTCTAGGGTGCTGACAGCTGAAGAGGGTTTGTCTGACAGGGGTCTGACAGGGTTCTGACAGGTACAAGCTGAGGAATATTTTGCTGTAATGGTGCCAGATGTTGTTTTTACTCTCTGGCTGCTCTCTCTCCTTGGTCTAAGTTTACAGCTGGTGTAGGAAAGTCTGCCAGACCAGGCAGGTGTCTGTGCATTGGCTGCTCTGGTGTCACAGATAAATGTCTTGCCTTGAATTGTGGACAAAGGTGAGTTTGTGGTGAGGCACCAGATTATCCCCTGGAGCAGCTGAAGCTTGGGCATACTTTGTCCATTATGAGAGAACAACCTCCAGCAGAGGGGCAAGGTAAAGAGGGAAAAAGTGTTGCCTTAACACCTGCAAATGTTTTTTTCAAGCACATGTTCTAAGGTAGTGTAGTTCTGTTTTTCTCTGAAGATTATGGTACTAGCCCCATTTGCTCACATGGCCAGCTATGCTTCATGCTATTTTATGTAGGAATTCTCATGAACAGGCTATGAGAGAGAGATTTTGTAGGATCAGACCACAAGGATTTAAAATCTGCAGTGCTCAAGTAAACCTATATGCCGTTGTTTACACTGCTCTGTGTTTCTATTTTAGATTTCAAGACAACAAATTGGAGATAGCATGTGATAACAGTGCCACAGAACCTGAAAAGCCAAGCCCAAAATACAATGAAGAGCTGGACAAGTGCTGTGCAGAATTACTTGAGACCTTAAAGCATATGGTAATACTCATTTTTCAGACTTGGTCAATATGAATCAATTCCAAGTGTGCTCAAGTCACAAGGAAATGTCCTGAAGTATTTATTGTAGACAGAAGATTGGGATTTTCTTTTGTAGTTCTTTGGCTTCAAACCTTAATGACTCTAAATCCAGAGTACACCATTTATTTGATTGATTGGTAAATTTTAAAGTTGGTTTTACATCTGCTGTCTACTTCTAGTCTACTCCCCCTTTGATAAAGTGATCTGGAAACAAATCATAGAAAGAATGCATTCCAAAGATGCACCTGTTTTCTGTTTTCTCATTCTGGATAGTCCCTCTGTTTAGAGCAAAAGAAACAGCAAAACATAAAGCAGTGCTTTACCTGCCATCCTGTCTTTGCAGCTGTCTTTGATCAGACATAATGTAGTCATATTTTTAGCCTGCCTACCTGCATTTGCTGTGCAGATCTCCTTCTCTGGAGAGTGGAGTAAGATAATTATTATGTAACCCACCTCTTTTTCTGGATACCTTGCTAGGAATTTTTGTCACCTGTCAGTTTGACAGGAAGCAATTTTTTTTTTCTGCCTGGCACTGTAATTTTAAATTCTTGTCAAAAATAACTTCTATAGCCTTTTGCCAAAGTAGAGGCCCCCATTAAAAGAACAGGAGATCTATTTTTTTTATATAGACAGGATACAGTCCTTCAGTATTTAGAAAAAGTAGGAAACTGGGTAGATTTGCCTTGGATTTTGTTCTGTGGGGAAAATGTGGGGTTTTTTTTCCTTTTTTTTCCTTGAGGTGCTTTTGTATTCAGACTGCAAATGCATTGATGAAATTTTTTACTCTGCCAAAGAAATGGAGGAGTCTAAGCAGCCAGTGTTAGATTGGATACTAAACATAGCTACTATGACCTAATTTATTTTTCATTCCTTAGGAGTTTATGTGAGCTTATAGGTGTATCTGTGGTTTAGCTGCTTGACTTAAAGATCCTGCCTGCAAGCTGCATTTTGGTGTAAATATTCATACCCAAATGCACAAAGTAATGTGAACATGAAGGAAGTGGATAGAATGAACTGTTTTCTGAAGCAAGCTGTTAGATCAGCTTAGATATATTGTCAGTAGTAGCTTGAGCTGCTTTTCTCACCTGCTGCTGATATTTTGAAATTAAAGTTATCTTGATATGGTAATGTAAGAAAACATCATAGGGCTTGTGCTACCCTTTGTGATGTTTTTCCCCAGTGCTGAATGGCTATAGGAAAAACTAGGGAGGTGAAAAAATGAGAGGGATTTAGTATATTTCTACATAAGGGAAACAAAAGAATGTGCAAAATCAGAGTCATATCTGCAGTGTTCAGAATTTCAGGGTATCTTGTATTAAATGTTTATATAGATTCCAGCTTTGATTCCTGTATGGAGTTAAAAAAATGTGAGTTAGAAATATTAATACTAAATAGCCTTCATAAATAGTGTGTTTTTAAAAAATGCTTAACATTACAGTAGCCTAATGTTCCTGAGATGTTCATTAACGTTCCATGTTCATCATTTTCAGACAAAAATACAACTGAAAATGGAAAAGCTGACTTCGACTACTAAAGCAATCTGTGACTTGGAAACATTCCACCATGGAGCTGGGAATTGCACGGCACCCTTCTTTCATACATGGCCCACACCATACTTCTGTAAGTAAAATATTGATTATCTTAGCTAATTACATTGTGTCATCAATGTCATCTAATTTATGACTGAAAAATAAACCCTCTTATCTGGATGTCTTGCCTGAGAGGGAGAGAGTGCTGTCTCCTTTACAATTGACTAATCAATAAACACATGAATGCACCACTTGGTTTAGGGTTACTGCTGATGACTGCCAAGCATTGTCTGACATGCAACAGTTAGAGTATAGAACTAAATTTGTCAGCAGTTTACAGTGCCCAAGCTGCAACAGCCACATCCTCTGCAGGCAGAGATGTATTTGCAACTTGCTGGTGTTAAGCTGCAGGCTTAACTACTTGACTTGTTACTTGACACTGAAATTAAATCCTTGAATGCAAAGAGCAAGCTATATCTCAGTTAATTCTCAAGCAGCCTAAGAAAAATACCTCTAATCTTAATGTCAGTCAAGACAAGTAAAGAAATGTTACTGTCTACTGTTAATATTAATTCTTTCAGCATTCACTTGATGGCAAAAGGTACTGCCTCCCTACTGGTATTACCCTAGTTTTAAAACTGAATTCAAGAGAACCCTGATTGCATGCAAGACAACTGCCTTTTTTGTGAAGTGAGAATCATGCTTCTGTGAAGCCCTGCCTTGTACTTCTCAGTTTAGCAGGAATCTTATGTATTAGTTTCTGCCAGCTTAAAAGAATGACAAAGACAACTGTTATCAAAACACCCATTGTGACTGAATCATTTAGTGATGCTGTCTACTCCATGAAAGACTAAATCCTTCTGAAGGCAGTGATAGTTCAGGCTAAGTTAGAAACGCAAGATCAGTCTTTCTTTAAAAATACTTTGTGCAGTTATTTTTTAAGAAGTCAAACAATGAAAGATTACAGATGCATTTATACCCTGCTAGCAGTATTACTCACATAACCAGTAACAGTTTTTACAATAAACACTTTAGTTTTGATCTGTTGGGGATTTTTACTGTTGTTTTTCCCTGTTGGTGTTACTCGTTGGTGATCATGCATTGCCAAATTGCATCAGAGTATGTGAGAGCATCCTTTAGATTAGATAAAATCAAGAGGGACTCTCAAATGTGAAACTTGTATTGCAGGATAGCATTACTAAATTTTAAAATCAAATTTCAGTTATTTGAGGAATAGCTGTAATTGATAATATTACAGTGGGTACTGGGAACCAGTGCCATTGCTTATTCTATAATTAAATGGCAACTCATGTCAAAATCAGAAGTGTGTAAAATATATCCCAAATTGTTTAGCATTTTATATTCTAATGTAAAAACACGATTAATTCTGTCAAAAAAAAAAAAAAAGGCTAAATTTAGGGAATAGGTTATGTAAGGTAGGGGAAGGTAGGGTTTTTTTTTATGATCCATATATTACAAGTATAATTTAGCTTTTAGGGAATTGCTGAAAATGTTCTGGTCAATGTATTTGGTTTTTCAATCCATTTCAGATGAGGTTTGTCTGAAGCTCTCTGAAATGTACAAGAAGGAGCTAAAACTCAAGCGAACAATTGTGCAAGACATTGCTCATTCTACTGACCAGGATCTGATGATGGTGTATTTATCATCGTGGTTGTACCAGCCTTACATTGAGAACAGCAGCACACTGCTGCTTGAAGCCATGCTGCTGGAAACAGGACACAGGCAGTGCTAGAATTCCAAAGGTTACATGGCTGGCTTCTAGTGATGCTTACATGAAACTGAATTGGCAAATTGCAAGGCTTACCAAGTAAGTTGAATTTTTGTAAAACTTATTAAAAATATTTTTCTCTATTTGTATTCCTTACTTTGTCTCAGGTGATACTCCTTTTCCTGTGTGGGACAATCTGGTTTGGGTTGCTTTTATCTATTTTAGGGCAACATAGAGGCTACAGGTAGGAGGCTAAGTCCTCTATAATCAGAAAGAGGTAAGCACTGCTTGGTGGTCGGGGGGAATTCAATGCTTGTAGAAGCTACAACAAAAAATGTTAGTTCCTCCCAAGCCTAGACAGCCTAACATACCTACATTGTCTCTTTTGCCATCAAAATTCAGCACTTCTTGATCTTTCATGGGGGTTTTTTGCATGAATTAACAGGGAAAATGGTTTTGTACTTGCTTTATACATGGAGGAGCGGAAAGCACAAAAGGAAGAATCCAAATGATCCACATAGTTTGGTATGTGGTCTTGAAATGCTGTTGCAGACAGTAATGTAAATTCTGGTTTGGTTTTGATTCTGGTGATGTTGGGTACATCACCCACGGAGAGTGATCCAAGCCTGAACCAGCACCCAGGAAGTTTTAGTACAATTCAGCATTCCACAGTCATTAAATAAGAAGGTCTTGTCCCTTTTAATTAATTTTAACTTTTTTTTTTTTTTTTAAGAGATGTTTCATGAAAGCATCTGTTGTATAAAACAAAACCTTCTTTAGTCAAGGCTATATCCCATATTGTTTGCTCCCTGTCATGGAGCTCAGTAAGTTTTTCCTTGGATTACTGTTACTGATATCAAGTGGTTTTGGTTTGAAGGTGTGTTCCTCTGTACTGATAGGAAAAGCAGGGTCACTTACCTACTTAGCTCCAAGCTGAAATCTTGTAATCTTAGTAGAGAAATAACATCAGTTTCCTGCAGTAACAGGACAGACAGTCATGAATTGAAAAGTTTTCTTGAAATGTTGCTCTGTTGAACAATGAGGTTGTTTCTGGCAGCTAATAAGAGTTCTATTCTTAGCCTGCAATTCCAGCATCTGAAAAGAAATTCAGCAGTAGCTCAAGAATACAGTTAGGAACAGCTTTGTTGGGTTTTGTTATTTTTTCAGTGGAAGTGTTCCACCTAGTTTCACAGCTACCTTAATTCATCTGAGTAGGGCCAGACCTGTGTCACTATGGAAACATCTCCGTACTTCAAAAATATTTTCCAAGGAGAAAAGATTGGTTCACATATAGAACTGTGCTTTTAAGATGAGAGTAGGTGTATTGTATTTCCCAGCATGTGCAAATCGATAGGGAAGGCAAAATTGAAGCAAATTTTCATTTTCTGCACAGGAGGTAATTGTGGTTTGTTCTCATTTCTTAAGAGGAAAGAAGCTCTTCAGGAACGGGTCTTCATATTCACAGACCCTCTTGCTTATTGACTATTTTTGGACATTGGAAAATTACTGCAAAACTATTGCAGAGATGTTTTGTCATTCCAGCTCTAAGCAGTTGATTGTTATATTTGTAGCCCTCAGATATCATTACTAGACAGCCAATACAAAAGAGTATCATAAAGAATTAGAGCAGTCAAAGACTGTAAGACCAGTAGAACTTTGCTTTGTATACTATCTTGACTTACAAGGTAGGTCTGTATCCTCTGGCAATTACCACCTCCTAAAAAAGAGGGGGAAAAACCCAAAACAAATTGTAACACATTAATAAGTCATTAACACACAGTATCTTTCACAACTACGCATAAAAGGCAAAATTTTGGGTAATCAAATTCATCTCCTACTTAGGCACCCAAGAAAAATCCCACCAAACAAAAAAGCCTAACTCAACTATCTTTAAAGGGACAGAGTAGAGCAGCTTATTTAATTTGTAAATTGTCTTCTCTTTTGTTTAGATTCAATTTTAGTGTTTTTCTTCAGTAACAATACCATGAAAAAAAATCAGTGTTCATACTTGATTTGAGAACAATTCTCCTGTCCTTGGCAGATGTGCCTGATTATCCCAGTAGTTGCATCTGTTTAGCAATGAGGTGGCACACACATTTTAAGGTAACATTTTATGTTACCACTTTTCAGTAATGTCTACTCATTTAATGATGCTTTTTTTCACCTGCTAAACTTCTTGAAAAAAAAAGACAGTGCCTCAGACAGGATGCTGGTAGGTCTCCACAAAAATATAATATGATCCAAGGTTCATATTCAAAGTATGACAAAAATTCAAGTAATTTGCCAAGTTCTTTCCCTGCTTAGAGAAACAGCCCCTTTGTATTATGATTAAACAGTACAAGGTAGTGTGGAGTTACTGGGAAGGTCAAAGTGTAGAATTCATAAAGGATGCATCATCTGAAAGGCAAGTATAATACCAGTCTAACAAAAATAGGCCATGGCAGACTAAAGCAAAAAAAGAATTTGGTACGTCATTAAGGAAAATTAGATCACTACTTACCTTCCCATTTATGTCTACGCAACAGCAACTTTTAAAGACGTGGCTGAGCATTAGACAAGCAACTCAAATACATTTCCAACTGTTCAGTACAAAACATATCTTGTTTAAGGCTATTTTTGTCCCTAACTCAGGAAATGCTTATTTCAGTAAGGATCAGCTGGGCTGTCACATTGTTCCTGGAATGCACAAGTGCAGATTATACTTAAAACTGCCCATTTTTCCAAGTAGACTTATGTGAATCAAGTCTAGATGCTAATGATTATTCAAGATAGCTTTTAAAAAGCGTAATAATAGTGTTTTGTAATCTCAGTGGCACAGAAAAAGCACATTTTTAATATAGCTTTTATTTTACCCATATACAGCTTGCCAGTACACAGCACATCACTGCTGAACAGCAGTACAACTTACTGCATTTTTAGATGGCTAGAGAGAAAAGGAATTACGTAACAAAAGGGAACAGTGCAAGTTTTAGGGTTGACAAGATTTCCACTTTCCACCCATCCCCAACATATAAAGCAAATAGAACAATGTTAATTCTAGACTTTTTGGTTGCAATGCTGCTAGATTTATATAAACATAAGTTATAAAAAGTACAGGGCATAGAAACAGTTTACAAATAAGTTAAATTTCAATTATCTCAGTATTCACATTAGAAAAATATACATTTTATAATCAGTCTTTTCCAGAAGAAAGCTTATAGAGTTTTCTAATTTATGGCTCCAATTCACTTTGAGAGAGCAAAATATCTTCACTGTGGCCACCTGCTTCCATTGCCAGTAGTGCTTCCACTGTTTCCAAAGGTATCCCTTCGGGTGTGCGAATGTGCATTGTAGTACCATTGGAATCAGTCACAATAACGATGCCTTCCGCCTGAGACAAAACTGCAGTGTCTGGATGAGACAAGATAAGCCCATCTGAAGTCTGGATAAAAATCTGTTCGTGTCCCTGAGACAAAAAATCATGGCTCTCATCAGAAATCTCAAAAGCTACAGTTTCATCTACAGTAACTGTATTCGCCAGCTCATGTGAAGAATATTCACTCTCGTTTTTAAAAGCATTTTCCTGGTTCCCATGAGTGGACAGGGAGGCTCCCTGGACAGCATTCTGATGCGACTCAGCCTGAGCACTGTGAGAGTAGTTTATTGGCACAATGTTTGTTGAAAAAGCTTTTTCAAGTTCCTGTATCTCATCAGTCATATCAGCATTATGAAGTTGCTCAGGAAGTTCTTTAATTGCAAATTTAGGGTTTTCTTCTTGCAGTTCCTGATATTTTGGATTGTGACCATTTTCTTCACTCGTTGGTAAGCCAGTGCTCTGACTGGCCACTGCCTGCTTCAACATGGAGCTGTGGAGTTCAGGAGGTGCCAGTGCCCCGGCCGTATTCCTGCTCACAAAGTGTGCCTGAGCCAGCCCCGCTGAGCCACCTGCTTCAACAGGCAGGACAACTTCAGTGTGCAGCAGAGATGCTTCACCTGCCAGATCTGGTCCCTGTATACTCACAGGCTGGGGATACTCTATCCTCATTTCCACAGTTTGGGAGAAGGTACCTGAATTTTCAGCATCATTTCTAACTCCTGAATCAGCAACTGAATTATGTTCTTCTGCTGTCTGTAATGTACTTCCAGTTGTGCAGCAAGTGATATCTCTATCTTCTGAAAGCAAGATTTCTCCATTTAATGGATTAAAACCTGAAAAGGGAAAAGAAATATTATTTTGTTGGGCAAACTAATATTGCATGCCAAAAAAATTATTTTTCAGCAAAAATTTTGGAGGAGAAGGTAGACTACTTCCCTGTTTTCATTCCCCCAAATTAGCAAACCTGAAGCACCATACAAGAGTTTCACAAAACTTCCCAATGAGAAAAATCAGTATAAAAATATTTAGGGAATTTTTGAATAGTGATATTTTATCAAGTACTTCTATATTAAGAGATATTAAGAGACCTTACGTTAAGAGACAGCATTTTTCTGTTAATCCTGAAAACAACCTAGGCTGAAAGTCAAACTCAATTTTCTTCCGTCATGCAGCCAGTAACATTAAAAGATACAGACTTTACCAGGCACAAACTTGTCAGCTGCTCATCCTCATTGCCATTAGTAAGTTCATGGAAACATTTCAATTTCTATTTAAATTTCTATTCCTAATCAAGCTCATCCTGGACTCAGACATGTCATCAGGTTACTACATATTAATGTGCTAAGAGCCACAGAGGCACTTTTATCCTGTGCCAGAAAAGGTAAAAACCACAAGAAATGCAGTGTTCTACCAGTTACTTGACCTGGACCTGACCAGGTCCCAAACCCTGAAGGTAGCTGAACAACAACTACTAAGCTGCAGTAGTATGAGCTGTCAGTCTTTATTATTAAAGGTCAAAAGGAACAAGTAGGTTGGTTTGGTTTTGGATTTTTTTTGTTATGAAAGATATCACTGCACAACAAAGGAGACATAACACTGCAAAAGGACTGTTTTTAACTTTTTGCACTGTAGGCTAGCAAATGCCTTACTAGCAGGTGCAAGCAAAACATAATTTTAAAAACTCATAGCCCAGAAGAAAATCATAGTGCAGCAATAAGAATGGTCATGCAGAGAGCCTTTCAGAGAAAGAAAATCTAATGGAGGGAAACAAAAATAACCATTGACTGAAAAACATGCAAAGGGCAAAAGCAAATCCACTTATACCAACATGAAAACAAGGTATTTACAAAGAGGATGGTACTGATAGACGTACCTTACTACAGATTTACTTTCCTTTCACTGTTACCCTGCTAATCTGAAGGGCAGCAGGATGAAAGATGAAGAAGTAATAAAAAGAATAAAAAAAAAAAAAAAAAAAAGAAAAGAAAAGCAACCACCTGAAGACTGGTGAAAAATGGTGCCTCAATTCCAGTACAAGATGTATTCCAGTGATGGATACAGGACACCCTACACCAGCTCTCCATTTCCCCCAAGATCACAAAGCTCTGGGAATTCTGCTATTGTAGCTGGCTGGGACCAAGAGGAAGAATGTGCACTCTGCTCTCCCACAGCTGACATAATGGTCAAGCACTCTAAGGGACAGGACAAACAGGAAGCACACAGCAGAGGACAGTACTGTGCTCCTAAGTGGTATCAATAACTGGATAATCATGCATCCAGAATTGAGCTACTTCTGTCTGCATCATGTATAACTTTTCCCTGCTCATAAAGCCTTTCCAATTAAACAGTTGCTTTTGAAGGACCTGGGAAGCAAGTTAAGAAATGAAACTTTAATACAAAAACTACAGTAGCCTGAAGAACAAAGATTTGTTCAGCTCTTCCATGAACAGAACAGAACTGGAAAATCTGAAGAGGTTACCATCTTTTTCAAACAGCGTACACAAATTTCCACTCTTTTCTTTCACTTCATCTTGACTGGCATAAGCACCGTTCACATTCTCTGTTACATCTTCTAACTTGGTCCTTTTGGCTGGTGGCAACAATTCTTCCCCTGAGCTCTGTCAATATAAGAGATGATTAACTGTTGCCTTTATAACAATTGAAAACATTGGAAAAGATAATTGTGGAAACATCATGGCAGTGAACTGATGATCCTTAAAAACAGAGTTTACACTAAAGGTCTTCTAAAAGGTAAAGATTTAAACACAGCCCTCACACTTTACCAAAACTCCAAGAGGAGGAAAGACAGCTCTCTGCTACAGCTGTAAACAGACTGAAGCTTGTCAATTGACTTGTCAGAAAGAAACTGTTTTCATGCCTCTCTATCCACCACCAATCAGCACAGCAATCACTTCTCCAGTGTCTGAGTCTCCTGTACATTAGGCCATTTCTTCTAACACAGGTTGGAATCTGTGGGACCCCCAGTTGCCAGCACCTCAACAAAGTTCTTTTGTCCCTGTATCACGACATTACCTGTAAGTCTGATATTCTGTGTTGAATGCTACCAAGTGTCTTCTCAAAGCACATACTTAGTGTGCTAGCTCATATGCCCTGCTATGATACCCCAGCAGAGAGTACTTTCAGTATTTCTGAACACCACAAAAGCCTTACTTTAATATGACTCAGATAATACTAGCATGATTTTGTAAGGAATAATTATGTGTTGTAAAAAGTTTTAATTTGTCTTAGTTTCATTGTTAATTTTCACAAAGGTATTCCATACCTCAGCTAACCGTTTTTGTCCCAGTACGTCCACAGGCACTTGCTCACTAACCATTTTAATTACACATTGTGAACAAGGGCCTGCACCTTGCATCTTCTGTTCTCCACTGAGTATTTCTGTGATTCCTAGAGATTCAGCAACCTTTAAAAACAGATACAGGGAAAAAAGTAAAAGTCAGCCTCTCAGATCTGAATACATAAATGCTGAAATACAAATAAGTTTTCTTAAAACTGAACTAGAATTACACCATGTCTGGCCTGACAATCACCTCAGCTCAATGCAAGTATTTAGACTCCCATGTTTCCTACTAGCCTTCACACTGACACATGACTTTCATCTGAAGGTGACTGTTTACAGGCAAACTTGAAAGCATTATGGTTATATATAGAATCCAGAGACAGTTATTAAGAGCAGAGTTTTATAAAGATTATTGAGGCTCTCCATCATATAAAAAACATTTAAGTCTTCCTATTTAGAGTATCTCTGCATAGTTAAGGAGCCTCCCCCCTCCTCTCATTCCATTCCTGTGCTCCATCCCTATGTAAGTATGTTGTGGTGGGCCCCCCTGGACCCCCCCAGCCGGGTCCCTGCCATGTGACTGAGATACTCCTTTCTTTAAAGTTCAAGCAGCCCGGGCTCTGATCTGGTTGGTTGTTTATCCCAGCTCTGCCCCTGGTATCCCCTTTCCCTCCTCTCTGTGACAAAACCAACTGGACACCTCTTACTCTGCACCTCCCTCTTGGTTACATGGGCTCTGTCCCTCGGGACAGGGAATAAATGTTTCAGAGAATATAGCCGGGGTCTGAGCTATATTTCATCTCTTTGCTTCTGCTTCTGGTGAGTAGCTGACAGCTGGCACTGGCTTAGGTGGAGCTGTCCAAGCTGTGGGGGTTTTAAGCTATTTGTAAATGGTTTAAGATATTCCAAGGCATATAGAGGCAAGCTTTACCACAGAAATTAAGCAGTGTACAAAGCTATTCATAACCAGATAGGTGAGCTACTATCCAGTTTCTCAAGGCTAGGTTGTTTTGGGGTTTGGTCTTGTTTTTCTTTTTTAAAGAGCATCATTCCATATTAAGAATGCACATGAACACAGAAAAGAAGCAAGAAAGAGGTTCAATCTGTCTTTCTAGATACAGCTCCATAAACAATGACTCTGGAGTCACTGAAATAATAGTTTGCAGTTTTATTAATGCAGTCACTACCTTTCACATTTGTTAGTATCACTGAACTGCATAGATGCATTCAGTTTGCCCTCATTTTGCAATGAAGCTACTTATCCCTTCCAATCAAGGTCACTCATTTTAAATATAGACCCCCCCTCTCCTTCCTGATCAAACATCAGGATGTACTTTTATAAGCAGTTAATGCTAAATACACCTTGCAGTAACATGCAGCTTCATACCACCCCAGACGTGCAAGGCAGGTATCAGCACTGCTAGAATTGGTTTTAATCTTTCTAGGTGTATCCACTGACATAAACTAGAATTGTAGTTTTATTATGGATTTCTTTCTATTCTTGGTAAATTGTTGGACTTTTTACAATAATGTCTATTTTTGCTCATCAAAAATCATCTTGTCTTCAAATAAATTTACCTGCATGAGAAAGCTTATCAGAGAAAATTAAAAATGCAAGGCATCTAAAATAAAGCAAGCAAATAAACAAATCACAGTTCCAAACAGAGTGCTTTATTACCTTAGCATCTTTTATTTCAACAGGCTGCTGGCAACTCACAGAATCAGAATTACTGAGGTGATCATAAGCCATTTTCTTTACCATGTTATGCAAGTCTTCAAATTCCCTGTACACATCTGGAAAGTAAGCTTTGGCTGGATATCCTTTTTCAACCTAGGAATAAGAGGGGAATAAAAAAGGGCTTGTTTCTCCCTCCCTATACTTTAGAAAAAAAGATTAAATCAATATCTGTCAATTTTGTTTCATTCAACATTTTAAAATAGAAACATGCAAGTCAAAAGACTATGGAATAGTCAAAATGCCACTGAACCAGGCAGCAAAAAGCAAGGTTTTGAGTTGAAAGCTACAAGAGTTTTGCCTAAGACTGAAGTGATGTTTGGAACATCTACATGCCACACAATACTAATTTAAGAAATTCAATTATGTCTCTAAAGGAATCTTTTTATGTAAACTAATGGAAGTATCCCTAAAATAATTTAATAATTTTACATAAAAACTCACCTTCATCAACAGAAACTCATACACTGTAACAAGCTTTGTAAGACGTGGGAGAGCCAGCTCCATTAAGTCTTCATTATCACATTGTTGTATTAGCTGTCAAAAGCCAGAATGAGATTATTGGGAAAAAGCAGCCCACACATTATGCACCCCATTTTCAGAACATAAAATATAACTACTTTTTTTTTTGAAAGATGTGCTGTATGTTTAGGCAGCTCTAAAAATACGTGCAAACTAACTCCAAAATGGGGTAAGCTAGAAGACCTCACAACAGTTACTACTCATGTGCAGACAAAACTCAGTCCCAAAAATGTTGCCAATTCATAGAAATAACAGCAACTTCAGTAGCTTTAGTAGCCATAAAGGATCTACAACACACAGAAAACAAAGAACAATTTGTGTTAGTTGGAGTTTAATCCCCATTCTGTTCTCCCCCAAGACCTTCTTTGTGGGTTTGTTTTGTTTTTTTGAGGTTTATTATTATTTCTTTTACTCTGTTGGAGAAAATATGTAGTAGTAGCCAGTAGCTTTCCTTCTCCAGAAAAGGGATAGCAAGAATATATCTACATGTCAAAAATCCCTTTCCAGACTGAGTTCCCATTTTCCCTTTTTCCAGTGTCCTGTTGGAAGTATTTTTTTCTTAAAAGACAATTTTTTTCTTCTTAGAAGCCATCTTAGGCTTGTCCATACACAAGGATGTAAAAAAAAAAGTCTTTTTGAAAATGATTAATTGAAAATAAGTGAGGAAAAAAAAGGGAGGAAAAAAAATAGGGTGGGAGAAAAATACTTGTGAAGTAATTGCAGAAGAGAACCATACCTCTTTTAACCTAGCTTTTCTTCTGAATACATTGTGTTCTGCTGACACACTACTAAGTGACTTTGAAGGGGACTGACCAGGTCTGCTAAGCCTTCCAGAACACCTGGATCTTCCACCCATCCTGGGTCGACCACGTCTCTTTGGTCGTCTGGGTCTTCCAGGTCCTTTTGGTGTTACAGGTCCTTGGTGTCCTGAACTGGTTTGGTTTGGTTGTTCTGCCAGCAAGTGTCTGCTTTCCTCAGACTCTGAAGCCTTAATTAAAAGAAAAAGTATTTATTCACCATTTTAAACAGTTTTGAGGAAGACGATTTTATAATTAAGTTTGCCATCTATGCAAACAACAATAGCATATTAAAAAAATGCAAAGCTGGATACAAGCAAAACTTGCACAGAAAGTTGTGGAATAAATCTAACACATTAGTTAAGACTGCTACTTCTGCATCACATATATGTCATTATTTGCAAAGTTAGCATTTTTGAACCACAAGATGTCATACAAAATAAAGACATTAAATAAACATAATGAAAGAGCTGTTTTAAGTGGGTTAAATACATTTAATATTTTGGAAGTAAAATATATCCTCTTTAGATAAAGAGGTTGTAGAAATAAAACTTAATTAGCAGTAAAACACACTCAAAGAATAACTTGGCTTTCATTGTAACCACATCAAAGCATGAAAACTTTACACAAAGACAAAAACTCTGGCACCATGAACAGTGACAAGCCCAGTAACTAAGTATCAAAATGTACTGCCCAGTTTCCACATTTCAAAATCCAGTCTTCCCTTGGAACACAGGTAGGAAGTAGCTTCTGTTGTAAGATCACAAAGAAACTCAAAATACCTTTTCTATTTTGAAATTATCATCATTATTTCAGTACAAAACTTTTTAACTGTTCAAATGAGTAATTTCTTACTTAAACATCTTCCCTTCCAAGCTAGAATTTCTAAGAATGTTCTAGCATCTTTTAACAAATGAGTTTATAATAGTACTGAGGTACATCAGGCCTCTGCATAATCTGTACATTTGCATCCCAACATTCAGTAACTCCCTACCATTCTACTGATTAGGGAAGCTCTAAAAATGGCAAATTTATGTCAGTTCTATCCAGGGATTAAATTACTAAATTAGTTCTAAATTTGTCATAAGACTAGGGGTTGAGCATGGGGATCTTGATTGGCTTCCTGTCTGTATCAAAAAAATTGTACAATAATTCAGAGAACAGACTTCAGTATTCTGCAATTCTTTTTCCAGAGATGATTAGCAAGTGTAGATGATGAAGGAAGGTTTGTTTGCTGCACTGGCACCTTAATCTGTAAATTTTCACTTTCCTGAGAACAACTTCACAATTACAAACACAAGTAGTAAATGTGACACCCCTACATCTAAATGAGTACTTTTTCCTAGCCAGCAGCTGCATCAACTTGCTGCAAAATGTTACGAGTCATTTTAGTACTAAAAGAGAAACTTTAAAGTGATCAGCTTAAAACATCACAGGAAAAATTTGCAGCTGAGGCAGCTTCCAACCCAAACTCAAATTTCACCAGTGTTTGGTGTGCAGGGTTTCAAAGCCCCGCTTTGAAAACCTGCTCTAGGAAAAGCTGCAGTTCACTGTTGTGTTCCAAATAAGAGATTTTTCTGTGATTACATTATTTCAGCAACAGAAAATGAGAGAGCAGATGATGTGTTGCTGTCATGCTAAAGGCTGTAACTGAACAACAGTGTTCTTATCTAAATGCAAAGAATGTCATTTATGCAGACGAGGTGAAAACAGTCCCAGGTGAACAGTCCCGAGGTGAACCCAGTAACAAATGAACACTCAGTGAACATTTAGTTAGAGGTGTCTGTGCAAGAATACTGTTGCTGCAGCATTGCAAGAGACAATTTGATTTTTAAAGCACTTCAATGGGAAATTTGCCTAATGTAGTGGATATTTCTGAGCAGTACAAGACTGTGCAGCTACAGAACTGCCATTCTACTTTGAATGAAAGAACTGACAGTTTTTCTAAGTAACACTTTACCTGTTCCCCAGCCTTTGAATCAACAGTTTCTTCCAGATTGGAAGCTAGTGCTTTTTCATGATTTAAAGTGACAGCAGTTGAATCCAAATGTGCTGGACTCATCATTTGCTCTTCCAGAAATATACTTCCATTAGGCTTATTGAGAGGTATTTTCTGAGGTGAAGACTCTAGCTGTCCATGGTCTGGGTTAAGTTTATAATGTCTTGCTAATCCTCCTTTTCCTATGTAAGACTTTTCACAAGTCTGACATTTAAACATTTTGGGTTTCAGATTATAATTTGAAGAACTGAATAATGCATCCTTTCCCTTCACCTTTCCTTCTTCATCATCTTCTATACTCAGCTCAGAGTAGTCATCAGAATCAGACTGATGACCATCAGCCAAATCCTCCATTTTAATGAATTTGTAATCTTTAGCTTTGTATTTGGGGGGGCGTGAAATCCGTCCAGAACGAGTTTTCACCTTCAAGGATTTCTTTAACTTGTCACCCTTTTGCTTTTTTTCAAGGCATGGTATACTTGCTGAGCTGGCTGCAGCCATGGTGGGATTTGGAGACCTTGAAGCCGATGCTGTGGCACGAGTAGCCCTCTGTCCATTCACCATCTTAGATGGGGGAATCTTGTTCACAGACACTGACCCATGAGGTGGCAAAGGCCTCTGCATAAGCAACTGAACCGGAGACTCAGAAGAACTTTGCAGGAATAGCTGCTGCTGCTCAGTTCCTGAAACAGGCTGTATCCTAATTATGTGGGGATTAATAATGCCAAGTCCTGGTATGCTAGAATTCCTACCAACTGGCTGACTCAGCGTTAGAGTTTTGGACTGGATTGGTGCCAATGATGTCATTGGCCTTTCAGTTTCCTTCATCTGTCCTGGCTGAACTTGGACACAAATGGCTTCCAGCTGCTTTTGTGGAAAAAAAGGAAGAATTGCAATTACACAAGTACAGCATTAATAAATAAATACAATACTTAACAAGATAATACAGACATGCCCTTAAAGCAAAGCGTGAAGAAACCACTACACATCATTAATCTTCCATTTTAATGTATCAAAGCACAGATTTAACATCAAAGCAGATTTCCCTTCCTCCAAGCTATGGGTTTTCCTGCACATTTACTGCTGTGGGTGATGTTCAACTAAAGCATGTAAAGTTTGCTCTGAGGCCATGTCACAGCTTTGTTTCCTGGCAGGCCTGTCTGGAATAGGAGAGTCAATGCCATCATCAAGGCACATTCATAACCTTCAGCAAACCCCAAACACAGGACATGCTACATGACACAGGCCAAATAACCAGTCCAGGACATACTATAGTATGCATTCAAGTTCACAAAAACTTTGTGGTGATGATTCAGAGAATCAGATGTTACTGTTCATCTCCCTCACAGTTCTGCCTGCTTCATCCAAATTTCTGCCTCGGTTTGAATCAATCACTTGACAACCCCTGCACCCCAAACGTGTGTGGAAAGCCCAGATACTGTCACCTGCAAGAGAGGCATGCACTAACTTCCACTGTAGCACCACTGTTAACCATTGTGAAACAGCTCTTCTAAGCTGTTGTTGGCTGCACGTGTTGTCAGATCGAAATACTGACCACAGCAGCTATTACAATACAAACAGCAGCTACATTTAAATAAATACGGATTTTCCTAAACCACATTGAGAGCTGTGCCTTTGAGCTATAGAACGTCTACACCCGAGGGCAGGTGTGACTGAGGAGAACAGGAAAAAAAAAAAAGAAAAAAGAAATAATTAAAAAGGATTAAATCCGCCAGAGCCGTGGCTTTCATCACCAACGGAGCGCCGCAGCCTCCCACCCCCCGGGGTTACCTTCTGCGGGAGGAGGCGGGCGGCCGCGGCGGCCCTGTCCTGCTGCAGGGCGACCTGCTGGGCCACGCTCTGCAGCTGCCGGGCGGCGTTCTGCATGATGCCGCCCGCGGGGCAGGGCTGCGGCGGGGGCGCGGCGGCCGCCACCGGCTTCAGCTGCTCCTGGGCCTTGCTCACTTGCTCGATGACCCGCCGGAGCTCCGCAGGGGCCAGCGGCGCGGCGGCTGGACGGGGCGGCGGGGGCGGCCGCGGGCTCTCCAGCAGCCGCTCCAGTAGCCGCCGCTGGTCGCCGGCGTTCAGCCCCGCGCCCTCCGCCGCGCTCCCGTCCGCCCGCAGGTACAGCACAGTGCCGCTCGCCGCCGCCCCCGCACCGGCTTCCAGGGCGGCCAGGCTCTGCACCAGCTCCTCCGTCACCGCCAGCAGCTCCGCGCCGCTGCCGCCGCCCTCC